>JAECUM010006733.1:0-67558 GCA_016617855.1 Megalonaias nervosa | reverse complement strand
CTCTCTCTCTCTCTCTCTCTCTCTCTCTCTCTCTCTCTCTCTCTCTCTCTCTGTCTGTCTGTCTGTCTCTCTCTCTCTCTCTCTCTCTGTGTGTCTCTCTCTCTATATATATATATACACAGCATTTGAACAAAAGCCAAAACTGAACAAAATTTCTATATGTCATAATGTTTCAGAGTCAGATTCTGACTCAGATGTGGATGCCCCCTACTACAGTATCCATGACAGCCGATACCACAGACGAAAGAGGCAGCCTCGACAGCAGCAGAGTAAACTGTGTCTGGCCCTCAACATTGGCAAGGGGCGGCTTACCACCTTTACAGATTGCAAGGTAAGGTACCCACAAAGAAATACAGTATTTTTAAATTAGAGTATAAAAACTTCTTTTCATATCAGTTCTGAAATTAAACCGCTCTCTCTAGTAATCTCTTCATTTCACTACTCCTAATCATTCGATGAAACTGAAATCATATCCTCCAAAATCATACCAATTCATGCCATGTTAACCATGTCAGTAAGTTAGTCGTAATCAAGGGAGTTTTCTGAATTTTTACATCTTATTATTCCTTTTCCAACGAAGTTGACAGGGGATGTAACATTTTGGTTGTTCATGTATGTTCCTTCATTCATTCCTCCATTTATTCATTAGATCCTCAATATCTTGGACCTTATTTTACATACACTCATGAAAATTAGAATGTGGATGCATGTCAGGATGGCTAACTAAGCCATACCAAATCTAGGTAACTATGACCTAATTTTCATGCAAGAGTGATTTTATGAATATTTAATTTGTATTTTGAACTTGACCTTTGTCCCTGATTGAGGGTAAAATTCTGGCCTACATGACTACTTATTTAAATTTGGCTATTGCTGTGTCCATCTGTCTAATTGTCCATAAATATTTTTGTTTTTGGAGCGAAATTCTCAAACCACCCAAGACATTTCAACCAAATATGATACATATGTCAAGCAAGTTTTGTAGGAGTGTCTTTTGATTTCTTTTAATGTGCTGCATTAGTATTTATATGTTACCATGGAAACACAGTAACATAAGTAGTATTATCTGGGATTATGGATCGCTGTACAAGTTGGTGTATCTTATAGTCATCACCAAGAGATATATATATTGACAAATCTTTGCTTGAGCTATTTCTTAAAGAATTATTGAACTTTTATATGCCTTCCACAAGGCAGAACATATATTATGATATTGTCTCTGTTCATCTGTTACCAATTTTGTTTTTTGCACATTAACTTGAATTCTCCACCATCTGAAGTTGCAAACTTTGTGGATGGCTTTCATTTAAGGGAAGAAAGAGAGAGGCTTACAGATTTTGGGGTCAAAAGGTCAGAGGTCAATTTCCTGTGATTGAAAGAAGTAAAATAGTTTCAGCACAATAACATCAGTTCTTCATCATTAATAGACTGCCCCAGTGGCCTAGTGGTTAGAGCATCTGCCTTGGATGCGGGAGGTCGCGTGTTCGAACCCAGGCCGAGCCATACCAAAGACTTATAAAAATGGTACCAACAGCTGCCTTGCTAGGCGCTCAGCATTAAGAGGTTAGTGTTAGGACTGGTAGGCCTGGTGTCAGGATAATGTGACTAGGTGGGACATCATGCTACATGTCTGCGGCATGATGCCCCAGTGCTAGACATCACTATAAACTGCCACACTGCAGACATCTTAGTGATATGACTGAAAAATTGTTAAAGCTACATTAAAAATCCAAATCTCTCTCACACACACACACACACACACACACACACACCATATATATGGACCAGATATTGTGGATTGTTTGTACTGATGATAAGGAAGAATCTTATCAACTTTGGGATCGAAAGATCATAGGTCAAGGTTATTGTGATTGAAGGAAAGAAAATGGTTTCAACACAATAAAATTAGTGCTACTTCACAGATCTGGTCCAAATTTTGTGGATGGTTTGAAGCCTACTGATTTTGGGTCAAAGGTCAAGGTCACTGAAAGAAAAATGGCTTCCATTTAACATTAGTTCTATATCTAAGTCCTGGGGTGAATTTTGTGCATGACTTTCAGTTCCTGAGCATTATACTACAGCAGATCAGGATTTCTGTTGTTCGCAGTCAAACTCCAATTATGAGCAAGTTTATACAGTAGTTTTCTACTTGTATAAACAATTATGAGTGATAAATCCATTTTTGCTAGACCAAAGATTGCCTTCTCTTCACCTCCACCTCCTTTAATGTTGTTTTTAGTTGCTAACAATAATTAGCTTTCATTTTATAAAAAAGCAGCAGTGTATTTATATTTTTATGCTCTTATCATTTCTATGTGCAGATCATAATGTTAACCATGTTCATTGTTGCATCCCATTCTGCCAATTGTGGAGTTTGTTTCTGTTGGTAACCTCTGAGGGACCTAATGGATTGAATCAAAATTTACTGCAAAACTTTACATTAAGACAGCATTGGCCAAGTTCACTTTCAACCATTTTCTCAGGGGCCCCGAGTGGCCAAGTGGTCTAAAGCGCTCTCCGTTACGGATCACTGCCATCTCACCTCTGTCTGCGTGGGTTCGAATCGAGGATTTGGCGAATGTGGATATGTGAGAAAGCTTGCCAGTAGCTTCTCGTGGGTCGGTGGTTCTTTCCGGGGATTTCCCGGTTTCTTCCTCCACCGTTAATACTGGCCACCATGTATAGCCTATGTGTGCTGAAAAATGGCATTAAGCCCCACAACAACAACAACAACAACCATTTTCTCACAAAATTTAGCAGAGTTATGGCCCATTACAACTTCAAACTATGCCCTTTTGTTCTGTGATATTAGTAGAGGAATTTGAGTGGTATTAACACATTTCTAGTTTCACTCCTAAAAATCAAAAACAGTTGGTCAGCAGTCCCATATTATTAAAACTTGGCATACTTTAGTATAGCTTAAAATATCTAACATTGTCTGCTTGCTCAGAATAATTAACATTCTCCTACACAATCTATGCTCCTGTATAAGTTTGGTCCAAATGCAAACAACATAGATCATGATCTGTCATTGCATAAAGTGCCAGCAGATCAGGGTCTGTGTTTGTGCTTCTACTGATTACTCCTGAAAAAAACTGCATCAGGGTCTATGCAGTTTGGAATTGGACTTGTGAATATATGCAGTATTTGCAGAAAGTCAGAATTCTCTTTATATGTTGTAAAATTATGGCAAGCAACATAAAATTTAACTTGCCTAAGAAAATTGTCAACATATTGCAGGCAACCTGACATGGGATTTTTTCTCTCCTTGTGAAGTCTCAGCAGGCTAAACACCAGCTTTGTGTCTATAACTCTGATTGGTTTGTTTGTTCTGAAGACATGTACATATTTTGTTTTAGAGCTCTGATGGACAGGATGTAGAAGGTTCACATGGGGAGTTTTTGCTACAGATTAACGAGGCATTACTATTTGTTGCATCCTGTCACAATGGAGACCCAGGCCTGCAGTACATCTGTGTCACTGCCAGTGTGGGAGAACTCTACCATAAAGGTAATTACAGTCTAGCCTTGTGCTTATTATGTTTAAATATCTGGTTATCACTATAATTACCATATACACTCGAAAGTTTAGTCATATTGTAGACAACAGAGATCCTGATCTGCTGTATCATAATGCACCTGCAGATTAGGGTCTTTATCATTTGTTCTGCTGTCCTAACAAACAGCACAGAACCAGATATGCTGGTGCATTATGCATGGCAAATTTGGATATATGCAGTTTGCAATTAGACTCATCTTATAAGTGCATATATACGGTAGGAACAGAATGATTAATTGCATGATGATTGAACAAAATGTTTAGTTTCCTTTTTTTACATTCATGTTATTGATGTTGACTGCCAAGAAGTTCATCTTTACTACAAGACTCCACAGAGTTATCAATTCATTGTAATGTCAGGATTATGACAGCATTTATTAAAGCTATGTAGTGTAACATTAGGATATATGGTAAATTTATATGTCATTATGATGCAGTTATGATTTCATTTTCTAACTTAATGATTAATTGGAAAGATCCAAATACCCATTTGCTATAAGAATTGAATTATTGCTGAAGACAATAAAAATGAACTATATATAATATACAAAACCTTGTGAAATCATCATCAGTTTACCACAGCAGTAAATTGACAACACTTTCTTTCTTGAGGATATTACAGTGGCAGTCTTAATTAAAAGTAATAGAGAAGAAAAGTTCACTCAGCAGCTTAAAGTTTTCTTGACGTATAAAGTGAGAGGAATACATGATCTTCGGTAGAAATAGTTATGGATTTATTAACTTTCCTAATGAAGTTATTTCATCAAAATATATGGTGACTGGGTATCATTTATTTTGTGTTTCTGTGTAAAATATAAAGTGATGGTATCATTTCTAGTGTGGTTCTGTGTAATTTATTTTCTCTTAGGACACATTTTTCAGTGCCTGGTGTAACAAAATGCCCATAAACCTGGTGTAACAAAATGCCTATAAACCTGTGAATTTTTCTTTGTAAATTGTTTTGACCCTTGGTCATACAGAAGAATCCCTCTTTGTAAGAAAGTTGAATACTCTTGACATTTTCCAAGAAATTATCCTTAATTAATGTTTTTTAATGAGTATAGTTTGCAGTGGTTTTCTAAGGCTAAATTGTATGTATATACAGGGAAGTTTCGCTAACCAGCTGCTGCTGGGACCCAAATTTGTTTAAAATAGAAATGGCCAGAACAAAAAGTTCTTGGTAATTACTGTATATATTCACTTATAAATGGAGTCCATCTGCAGACCGCACAGATGCAAATATGCTGTCACATAATGTGAGTTTTGATAATTCGTCACATTATGCTTTTATGATACCATTGACTTTTATGCATAATCATGTATATTTTATAACTTATTGCACCTAAAATGGCATTATCACTTTTCCGAAACAAATGTTAATGTTTTGCACTAAATCTTATAATAAATCAAGTGTAGACCTTTTCTGAGGTGAATATACAGTTTTATGAACCAGAAAACTCATTATATTGACCTCTGCTTAAGATTGCTTACTATAAGGCTTACTGGTTCATAACACTTATCTTCACTTTAACAAATGTCTATAATTTGTGCAGTGTCAGTGATAAAATAAATTTTGAAACATAGTTAAATATGCAAATACTGTATTTTGGTGTGTATTGCATGCACACCAGTCTTCTAAGAATAAAGTAAAACTTGGTTTGTTTTATCATATAACTTGCATGTGATATAATATGTTTTAAAAGCTTGATAAGTTTCCTCCATTTTTTGGGGGGAGGGGGTCCTACACCAACAGTAGGCCATTTTGGATAGTTGGACTCATCATTTGTTTGAATTGTTTATAATAAACCAGTACTTGATTGTTTCTGTGGTCTTTCCTGCCAGTACATGGCACCTGATCATGACCAATACATTTTTGAAGATATAATAAAGAAAGAAGGAAAAAGTGACAGTATTGAAAGTTTATCTTGTTGAATTCATTGAATTCATAGTTGACCCTCAGAAGGGCTGTTTAAAGGTTCATCTTGTTGATGGAGATTAGTCTGTTGCTTCGGATCTCAAAAATTCCTGTCGCTGTGTGTCCTTATCTTTCTTCTTGCTTCAGATCCCAAAAATTCCTATTACTCTGAGTCCTCATCTTTCTTCTTGCTTCAGATCTCAAAAATTCCTGTCACTCAGTGTCCTCATCTTTCTTCTTGCTTGGATCCCAAAAATTCCTGTCATTCAGTGTCTTCATTCTTTCTTCTTGCTTAAGATCCCAAAAATTCCTGTTGCTGTGTCCTCATCATTCTTCTTGCTTCAGATCCCAAAAATTCCTGTTACTCAATGTCCTCATCTTTCTTCTTGTTTGAATCCCAAAAATTCCTGTCACTCAGTGTCCTCATCTTTCTTCTTGCTTCAGATCCCAAAAATTCCTGTCACACTGTGTCCTCATCTTTCTTCTTGCTTCAGATCCCAAAAATTCCTGTCACACTATGTCCTTATCTTTCTTCTTGCTTTGGATCCCAAAAATTCCTGTCACTCTGTGTCCTCATCTTTCTTCTTGCTTCAGATCCCAAAAATTCCTGTCACTCTGTGTCCTCATCTTTCTTCTTGCTTGGATCCCAAAAATTCCTGTTGCTCAGTGTCCTCATCTTTCTTCTTGCTTAAGATCCCAAAAATTCCTGTCACTCTGTGTCCTCATCTTTCTTCTTGCTTGGATCCCAAAAATTCCTGTTGCTCAGTGTCCTCATCTTTCTTCTTGCTTAAGATCCCAAAAATTCCTGTCACTCAGTGTTCTCATCTTTCTTCTTGCTTGGATCCCAAAAATTCTTGTCACTCAGTGTCCTCATCTTTCTTCTTGCTTCAGATCCCAAAAATTCCTGTTCCTCTGTGTCCTCATCTTTCTTCTTTGATCCTTTTACTGAAGACTCTTGTACACAGTTTTGTTAACATATGTTTCTGCATAGGCAGTGATGGCTAGTTTTCACAGTGTACAAGTTTCCTTCATGACCCATGTTGTCTTTGGCTTACTATATTTATTCAAATTCGAGATCAAATGCAAGATATGATGTGAAAGTTTGGGTCCAATATATATACTTATTTGGACTGTCATGACACCTCTAAAATAAATCTTAGTGTTGAACATAGAATTTAACTTGAGAATTTAACTTGATAGTACATCATAATTATGTTTAGCATATCAGACCTTTTCGAGTGGGCTGATTACTGTTAAAAATACCATGCCAAGTCAGTTAAATATTGATCATTGTATTGTAGCAAACAGATATCAAGTACTTTGGTTTAAAATGTAAAAAAAAGGTATCAGAAAACAAAGTTTGTCAATGAAAAGTAAATAAATTGCAAATTTACAAAGACAAAGCTACATAATAATGTTTAGCATATCAAAACTTGAGCCGTTGCTGATTTCCTTGAAAAGAAACCACCCCCCACCCCCATGTCATTGGAGCATTGATCACTGTATAGAAAAAAATACAAAATTCTATGATTAAGATGAGAAATAAAAACAAAGAACCAAGTCTATTTTCCAAATAAAAAAGTATTTGCCAATTTCATAAATGAACTTATTATTTTTTTCCACAATGTGTGCCAATACTACTGTAACAGACAAACTGTAGTCATGAAAAAGATGTCCTTTGAATTTGCCTCATGAGGATATTTACAATGTTTGAATTCTAAATATTATATTTCAATTCAGCCATGAATAAAGAATTAATAAATGAATGAGACATTTATTATATCAACAGATATTGAATCTTTAACATTTACTTTTATGACAATCATTTTTTCTGCTGCAGTGTGGTACTTTACACAGCTTTAACATAAACAGATAGAGTGGTATAACAAGTCAACAGTCATATGTACATGTATTTTGGGTTGAGACAGAGAACAAAAATCTACACAGGGATGTGAGATGAAATGAATTCATTAACACAGGCAATCAAATAATAAGACTATCAAGTTTTTAAGCATTATTTAATTTTTTAATAAGGCTTATAAACAGTTTAGTTAAAGTGTGACATATTCAGTACTCAAGAAGTGTGGATGTAATGTGTAGGTAGCATTAGTACCATTCATCAGGTTGACCTGGAAATTAATTTGTTTTGCTCTTCTTTTAAACATACACCTCCTGAAGAAAGAAAATTATGTAAAAAAATGTGTTACACACAAAAATGTGGTAAATCATTTACTCTGATAACAAAATGGATATACAGTATTTATATTTTCAATCAGCAGATCACATATTAAACATTTTTGTTGTTGTTATGCTTGATTTCAAATACACTTGCAAAATTCTATGATTTAAAACAGTTATGTTTTATGGTGTAGTTTTTTCACTATTGCAATAGGAGAAGTCCAGAATACAGAGAGCCTCCCAAATATTGATTGTGAGGAGTTATCTGCCCCTGTTCCATCACACCTGCAAGACTCCCAGTTGATCTACCGATCTGAGCAGGGAATTCTGATGCATGATGCCGAGAAGATTGGTTGTGGGCCAGAGTCTCTGGACATGGTCTCCTTGGCAGTTAAGGTCAAGTTGGACACCAAGGCATCAGAACAGGATCTGACATCAGATGTCACAATTAAGGTTAACAACATATTTCATGTTTTTGTGAGCTCTGACTGCTGGGATCATTCCAATTTGGTCTTGTCTGGCCAGTGATCCCAGAAAGCTTGTTAGGAAGATTGTTCAAAACCACTTACTTTTGACAAATGAAAGTTGGCTAGCATATTTGAATATATATGTAGATGGCTGATTAGACTTTCAGACCATTACAACATGATTAACCAAGAATCACTGGAGTTTAACTAATAAAATTTGGACTGACAGTTTTTTGAGGAAATATTGTTAGCATGATTAGCATGACCAAAGTAATTTAGCATAATTGTTTGTGTGCATATGAAGATGACCTAATTAGATTTTCAGCCAATTTAAAATTCTAATTTTTTTGTCTCTCTAGCCTTGCACTTTTTAGTCTGAATTGGGAGTATACATGTTTTGCAAAACAGCAATCTCCAATGTTAATAAAATTTTTAAGGATGTGTAAAGAAAATAAAATTTAGAATAAAATTATAAAATTTATTTAGAGCTGTCTGTACCATCTGATCCTGTGTAAATTAGTATAATTTTGACCATCCAATCCATAAGTGATTTCAGCAGTTACATATATTTCTCTGTTTTATACACACTTAGGCTTTTAGAAATGTACATTTTCTAATTGAATTTTTGTTTACTTCTGCAATAAGACAATGAAATTCTCCCTTGAAACTTATGATTTACATTACAGAATAATTTGTTTTGCAGGAATTCACTGTATCCCTTGGAGTTAGTGGAGCAACCATGCAATACAGAATGGCTTTTCCAAACAAGAATTTCTTCTCACAGGTGATTTACCACTGACAAATGTAGTGCATTGTTCCATGCTTTCTGTTGATGATGAGTGGTATATTAAATTGGGCTTATCCATTTTCCATAAATCTATCCATTCCACTTCATTTCTGCACAACTCATCCCTAAATTATTATTGCATTTCAGGCAATATTTACTTTGTGGATTTGATCTTGATTACACCTCAGCTGCATTTGAGATTCTGGATTATATGCCATCATTTAGCAGAGTTATGGTTTCTGATTGTGAGACCCCACATACTTTCATTTCTGCACAGTAACTTCTTTTAATGTGAAGTTGTGAGCAGTTGCAACAAGCACATTGGAGAGAGAATGTTGGCTTGCCAGAATAAACCTAACTAACAAGGCCCTCCAATTTTCAGGACATAATATTTTCAAAATGTGTAATTTTAAAATGTACAAAATATTTCTGGACATCAAGTAGTGTTTTGAGGTCTACAAACAATTAAAAAATTCAAGTTGGAATGAAGAATAAGGAATGTTTAGCTGTAAAAAACCCCACTAAAAACTGCTGATTAGTCAACCATCTGGCTATGAAACTGATTGCCCTAATTATCTCGTGGATTAACTGAAGGTGTTGACAGTAAGCAAGAGTTGATATAGCTGATACACTCCGCAACTCTTGATCAAGCAGTTCCCTAACAATGTAAGCCACATTAAAGGTAGTACTAAAGGAAAAACAACTTTACATCTTAAGAATCACTTTGATCAGCATGAATTAATTGGTCATCAGCATTACATCAAGCTGACATTGGATTACAGGTTTTTTTCATTAACTGCTGGAGATGGAAATAAAGCAGCCATGCACATCAGTTCCTATTCTCACTAAAGATTAGCATTTGTCATATAAAGTGTTTAAATATGTATTAGGATGTTACCTTTATTTTGCCTTTTTCAATAAACTAAACTATGTTTACATTTATTTATGATAAAGCAGTCAGCATCTCAGACACTCAAGTAGTCTGAATTTTATTCATTGGCATATTTCTCTTTGTTAACCTCATTTTGGACACAGCTCTGTCTATGTACGTATAATCAGGGCACATATAATGGTTTCCACAACTAAATTCTGGATCTAGTCCAAGTGATTTGGTTCCATTACATATTTAGAACAGTCATCACTGTATATGGAGTTTTTGTGGCAAGATCATTTTTCAAGTGTTTTTTGAAGGAATTATGGATCATCTTTAAGATTTTCAGCAGTAAGATAATTTGAATAGATGTACATTATTTCAGGGATACATTCTGTTATCAAAGACAGTCTTTACATTATGAAACAATAGTGATATTAAAAATCAGTCACATTTGTAGAGAAGCATCTCATCAGACTTGTAGGCTAGTAGCAGTACATGTACAGAATGAACAGACTTTCATAGTTTTACAAACAGAAAGAAAAACAAACACTAGAAATGCATACAGAACCATTTATTTTTTCATAAGAACACAAATATGCAGGTGTTCCTTGTTTTCAATCAGTGATACATTGCAATCAAGTTTTCCCACCTAGACCACTTTCTGACCAGCATTGTACTTGCTGGGTCATTGATATTGTTATGTATAGGTTCGTTCAAAAGTAACAAAAGAAAAGAGTGAAACCAACAAGCTTTGTAAGTTTTAACAAAAATAATTTATTTCCCTACAAAACACAGTGAAAAGGTGAAAATAGAAAATAGGACTTACAGTTTGTGAAGACAATCCAAACATTTATCCTAGTACTGAAAAAATACAAGTCCTATCACTAAATAGTTTTAACTGAATCCGGGTTAGAATCTTGATGACGTTCCAAGATGGAGGACGATGATGTCAGGTGAAGTCATTATACGAATGTCAAGAGTTCCACGTTGAACCACAACTTGTAATGTTTCAGTTTAGAATAAATTTCAATTGAATGTCTTTGTCACTTGTATAGTTCTCCAGGGAATAAATTATTATATTCTAAAAAATAGATGAGCTTCTGAACAAGCTGTCATCTATGATAAAACATCTTGAGCTCCAAAGATGTAAAAATACAACTCTTTACGGCACCTAATAGAAATATATCCTTCTTCTTGAAGATATATTGTACTACTCAATATTTCACAGGGATCTGAGTATTTTTAAACTGAACTAAGACGTCATTTCAAGCACACACAATGAAACCCATGACTATTTCATCATCAAATAGTGCAGTAAACAATGCAATTTCACATGGGCCAGGAAAATGACCTTGACAATAACCAATCGTTTTCACGTAGTGTTTACTCAGTCAACAAACCACGGCAGGATAAAATCATGCTTATGCGAGTCATACTGCGTTTTATATAAACATAATATCTCTTTCAGAAATATCAGATCCCATGAAAATAATCATTACAATATAATGTAATGATACAAAAATAAAATAAAAAAGAATTTAAAATTAACACACATGTAATTAAATTACATATTCATAACAATACTATCTTAATATTAAGGAAACTAAATTTTTAGGCAAAATATTCAGGAAAATTGTTAAATTTCAGTAGTACACAAATTATCAAGGCCAAGAGAAAAGTACTTATTTTGTAGTATCTGGATATTTAGGTTAATAATAGTATTTGAATGCTGCATTCATGTACTGTGACTAAAATTTCTTTATATATGATATTGGGGAATCAACACACTGTTTAAAGGAGATAGCTGATGGAAATGTATGCCTCCATTTTCTGAAAAAAGGAACTAGTCACACTAATTTTAGTAGCTATTACAATGGGAAAATGAATTTTGCCAGAATAGACAATATTAGTGTCTGAAAGTGCAGTATATAAATTATAAAAAATGTATTTTTAAGATATTAGCTGGATCTTCTTTCTGTTTAATTTACTTTTGAAATTTAGGAAGTGAAAATGACCTAGTTGAGCTAGCAGTGTTTTGAGAGATGTACATCTAAAGTTGGGCCAAGCTGCATACTCTATAGGCCAAATTACACCCCTCAATCACACACTGAAAAAAGGATACTAATATTTCTTTCATAAGACCTAAGATATGCAGGGTTTTCTTTAAATAACCAAGATTACCATTGCAGAAGGTCTGGGAAAATCTTTTTCTTTAATAATCAAAACCTGTGCAAAGTGCAAAACTTTAGGTGGGTACCTGAGTTTAAGTTTTACCATGCAACATAATTTTGAGCAGAGTTATGGCCCCTGACCACCATATTCAACTTTACTCCATTCTGTGCAGTAATTCCCTTAATTAATTCTTATTGGATTTGATCAAAATTTGATATGCAACTATGGGAGGTACTGCATGGATGGCATTATGGCTGAATTTGTTTTGCAGCATTCTAAATTATCATCAAATAAAGACATGGTCCCTGATTGCGGAAACCACCAACTTTTTTATTCTTCGCAAATTTTCCTAGTTATTATGATTTTATATGTAGGTATGTATTGATAAAGCTTCATATGAATTTAATTATCAGCTTTCTCCAGTATCATATGGTGGAGTTATTGCTGATGATTGTTTGACCCCAATACTTCCGTTCAGCTCAATAACTCTCTTGACAATGTTTTTTTTCAAGGAACGCTCACCTGGTTTCAGTGTCATTTAGTGTCTTCCTTTGCAAATATACGTCAGCTGATTTACTATATCACAACCATCACCTAACCCCTTAAAACTACACTCCTCTACTTGAAGAAAAATTGTTGGGACATTGGTGCCTGGAATTGGCTTAGAGCCTTACATCAAGGTAGAAGAACCATATAGTAATAATCTTTTCTGTCCATCAGTTCACACCTATTGTGTGTGTGTGTGTGTGTAATATATATATATATATATATATATATATATATATATATATATATATATATATATATGGATAGCTCAGCAACCCTTGCACAAGATCGGATGCCATTTGAGGTAAATTAGCTATTGCATGTAGATGTGCATTGTAAATGTTTGGCATTTTCGGTCTAATTGTGACCAGGGTTTTTCACTTTCTCCATCAATAAAATATCTGCAATGCAGCAGATAATTGTAACCAGAATAGCTAGGGAATATAAACATTTTCTGAAGGAATTTGGTGTGGACATATGTCTGGTAGACCTGGATTTGCCATTTATGGGATTTGTCTTGTCAAGTCCACTTTTAATAGAATTATGGCCCATGACAATTAGCTTAATATCTTCACATGAGATTTTGCTTGTAACCAGCATTGCTGTGCAACCCTTACACATAATTGGATGCCATTTGGTATGTGAATTGCATATCACATGTAGATGTCACTTTTAAAGGTTTTGTCATTTCAGTTCCAACTTTGATTGAACTGTTGCACCTTTTCTTTTAATTGGGTATGTCCATTACAGTATATTTTTGTAAACAGCATGGCTCAGAAACATTTCATGTATTCTGATGTTGTTTGGTGTGTATATTGTCCTGACCTAGATGTGCCTTTATGGATTTTGTATCTGCTCAATTTTTGAAAAGAGCTATAGTCCTTGACAATATAATTTCATATTTTCAGATGTGATCTTGCTTGTAATTACCACAGCTCAAGAACCATTCAAGATATTCTGATTCAGTTTGGTATGGATATTCTCTCATCGACTTTAATGTGCCCTTTTTAGGGCTTAGTCTTGGAAGAGCTGTGGCTCTCAGATTGCTTGTCCTCCTGACATTAGTTTCCACAAGATAACATCAACAAAATTTGATTGATTTCAACCAGATCTGGGATGTCTTTTCAGATTAATAAGCCTTTGAGTGAGTTTGATTTCCAGCATTTTACAACGTCATTTACAGGAGTTATGGCCCCTTACTACCTGTACTTCTGCCTTTGGTTCACACAGCATATGTTAAATCCTTATCTTTGCTGTATTTCAGTCAAATTTATTATGTACCATTAGATTGATAAGACACAGGATTTCCAGCATTACCTGTCATTATGGCCTCTTGATGCTTGTCTTCTCCAACTTTGTTTTCTTACAGATGTTTCTGTGTTTAAGACCCTGTTGAACAAATTGTTTCAAGTGGTTCCCTTTGTTATGCATGCATCACTAAAAGTTCTCATTTTGAAGTTAGATTTAACCTTAGCTCTTGTGGGAATAAAAATTTCTTGGAATTGTTTTTTGCAAAATAGTTTTCACATACCTACCAAACTCCCAGACAAATTGGGTATATTTTGTAGACTTAAAAAATGTGTTTTGATTTTCAATGGAAGCAACATCATACAATGGCAAATACAATATATCTACTCATATAAGTCTTTAGAAAATGAAAATTCAAATATGAATTTTAAAAAATGAAATGCTTTCTTTTGAAGCATTTAATTCATTCTCAAACAGAAAATAGTTGGTAGACTTAGCACAGTGAACAATCATTAATACACATTATCACAACTACACAGACTTCAAAAATGTGCACTAAGTTCCTGTCTTAAAAATCCATTATGTTGTGGAATATAGTCTTAATTACATACTGTTTTTGATGTTGTCATTAGTTTAGTGGGGAGGGTGTATTGATGCAGATGACATAGGAGTGTCTCTTCATTCTCACTAGAGACTGGATAGTACTATGTAAGGACTTCTCTGAAGATCTTTTTGAATTAAAGATTTCTTTTTCTGCATCTGCATTACTGTAAGAGAGTGTCAGACATACAATGGTCACACAAGTTAGAATGTTTAAACATGCAATGGTCACACTAGTCAGATGTTTAAACATGCAATGGTTACTCTGGTTAAAATGTTTAAACAAGTAATGGTCACACTAGTTAAAATGTTTAACCAAGCAGTAGTCACACTAATTAGAATGTTTACATGTGGTGGTCTCACTAGTTAGAATGTTTAATCAGTTTAACCAAGCAATGGTCACACTAGTTAGAATGTTTACATGCAATGGTCACACTAGTTAGACTGTTTAAACAAGGAATGTTCACACTAGTTAGAATGATTAAACATGTTAGTTGCTTTAAGGATTGAGCTGTGCATTCGTGCATTTTTCAGATGCTTGGTGGTGTTATACATCATGAAGGAGGAGTTCTAAAATTTTGTTGTGCTTGTTTTTGATCATTTCACTGATGTTCCTTCCATTGACTAGAGCTGTATGTAAATATTTGTTTACAGATTTATTCACACTCCCACACTATTCCAGTTACATGTCCCAAAACCAAATTTTTGCAGGTTATATGAGAAGTAAATCAAACTTCAAAAGAACCATTGCCACTGATCACAGACTTATGAATTATCTTTAATAAAGATGGCTCAAACAATATCATTTAAATCAACAAGAGTATCGTTTCTTCAGCACACATATCTTAATTTACCTAACTTGAAATGAATTGGGTTGTTCCATTTTCTGTACTTTACATATGCAAATTAGTCTGATAGGATCACATGTCTCCTCACCTCTGTGACTATCCAATGTGTAAACTGCCCTAAGTTGATAGTTTTTCATGAGCATTAAGTACAACTATTTACTATTTATACAGGTCGCAAGCATATATATCATGGTGTCAGGAAACAGCTATCTCTCTCCCTCGCAATTTCATTAAAGATTACTGAAAATTATGTTATTCAAAATATACAAATGGGATTTGGGAATAAAAAAATTTGTTTTTAGCTTGGCAAATTATACTCAGTCTGGTTTATTTTTATTATTCCCATTCTTTTTTTGTGCAAAGTACAAGAATATTATGATATCCATCATCTGTCTGATTGTCATCATGGTATATAATCCACCTTTTGTCAAAAAAAGCTTCTCATTCTACATTCTTTTTTCTTGTTCAGCTCATTGATTTCTTAGATGTGAAAGATTACCCTGTCCTAGGATATATGGAACCCAAAGTTCTCACAGAGTTTCATGTGCATTTGTGGAATTGTGCAATAGATTATAGGTATGTTTTTGTAATATCTCTGTACCCTCACATATCAGTTAACTAATTCGGATAATATAATTGTTTTTAATATTTTTCATCTTGTGATAATTCAAAGTAATTGCACAGCTTTTATGTACAGAATTTCTTCCATATAAGTTCAGAAATTTTGACTGCAAGAAATTGGATACAATCTGAGATTCTTTCTTTTTTAGGATGCTTGCTGAGTGAAAAACACTCTGAATTTTCTGTGTCATAGTATTCCAGTCTGTAAGACAAATGCAACATCAACAATTCAAGTACACTAAATTTTCTGTAAAATTTCCTATTTGAACATTGCCAGAGATGACCACAAATCTGTGCAACAGAAATTTTGTAACTATATAAATGGTGATTTATATACTAATGGCTAATGCTTACCCATCCTCAAATATGGTAGATCCTGATCTGTCATTGTGTAATGTATTTGCTTATTAGATTTGACACTGTTCATTGGCATTATGATTTGTAAGCGGCATTATAACCCTGATCTTTTGGCACATTATATGAGGGCAGATTTAGTTGTATGTTGTACACAAGAAGATGTGGTCAATCTACCATTGCCTCTTTTTCAGACCTCTAAAGTTGCCTATAAGGACCCTAGTCTTGGCTGAGTCTTTCACTATAGCCAGTAATATTGTAGCTGAGTCCACAACTTCATTGTTGAGGTAGGTATCACCCAGTTACAGAGAAGGAAATTTGAGTAGATGAAACATTTCTACTGTATGAAAATACTGGATATTACTAACAAGAGAAGTGAATCTGGAATGGTAATTTGAGATACAGACACCTTTCTTGCTTGCATTTACTGCTCCATAAGAATGCATATGTGGAGTGCTGTGTATAAACCATGATGGTTGGGCATTGATATTTTAGAGGAGGCAGCTCTATCATCCTGTGATCACATTACGTAGTAATTATTAATGGCAGAAGACCATCACTTATTTATAAACATGATCCAGATTTTCATCGTCACATGTACCTTGATTCATCCTCAGTAATCTTGCCAACCTTCATTGAATTCTCTTAAATGGCTCTCAGTGGAAACAGAATTCCCCACCTCCTTTTTGGCTAAGGTGAGTGTGCATACGTGTCAACTTATATGGGTTACCCGTAATTTGTAAAAAAAATTTTCATTTTTATTGGTGTAAGGGCTGTACAACCATTTTGTGTGGTTTTTTCTTATAAAAATTCATGGGTTTTTTTTACAGATTTTATTTTGTTAATCCCAGGAGTCTGGACGTAATTTTTTTTAAATCGAGCACAATCGAGATTCATTTTAGCTATGCGCAAGCAACATGGGGATAACTCTAATATGCTTTGGAAAGCAGTGGAAGCTGGGAATGCTGAAATTGGGTTAAGTTGAAGTATACTTCTTTAATGAAACGAATAAAAATGTATTAATATTGAAGAAAGTGTTTAGATAGCTTCATTTTGTTCAAGATTCTTATGATCCTTTTAACCGATTTCAGTATTCCCAACTTCCATCGCATTCCAGCCAACTGAAATGTAGGCCAACGGAACTTGAAAACATGTTGACAGGTATGAGTGTGGGATTATGAAACAATCTCTGCAAGGTGAATTTGTAGTACCAGGTATTAACTAAAGAACCAGAGAAACCTCTGAGCCTGCCCAATATTGTAATTCTGTAATGCCTTGAAACTGTTTATTTTATTCAAAGTCAGGAGTTCCAGTCTTATAAAGACAAGTGGGTTGTAGACGTACAATGTGGTCATAGAATTTTGTTCACTGTCTTGGAGAAGGAATTTTAAGTTGGGGGAGGGGAGAATAATAACTTAAGGGCTTGATTGGAAAAGCAGTGCAGATAGGGAAGTTGGCTGTAGATTTTTTTGTTTTTTTGTTTACCATTTATAAAAATATGCCACATTAATATATTAATTGCTACATTTTAAGTTGTTTAATTTAGTCAGTCTGGACTCATAGGTAGGTTGAATTCTTTTTTGTAATTCCACATGATACAAGAACCATTCATTGAGGAAAATTGGACTAAAAGATGCAGTCCACTTACATTTACTGTACAGTTTATATAGCCAGATCTTCTAACTTTCACACTACAGTTGCATCTGTTTTATAATGAAGTGACAGATTATAATTTGATCACCTGTAGTTTTATTTTACAGGAAGGAGTAAATTATTCCCATGCCCAACTACTCTAAATTCAGCTTTATTTGTCTTTATCTGCATTACCGTTTGAAGATACACAGGTATCACTGATGTAATGGAGTTGGAGGTGTTATTATTAGTGTTAAGATTAGCAGCAGGGAGGGTGAACAGACTCTAATTGAGGTACCCTGGAATTCCAAATATAAGGCTTCCCGTGGAAAACTACGAAAATATATAAAATTACGCTAATAAACTCCAACCAACCACTATAGCGCTTTGATAATTTTCCTGATTTTACTAGCAAATCTTTTGTTGCTGACGTTTGGAATTTATTTCCCATTTTTTTGTGCAATTTTCGTTGCTTATCATTTACTCGTCGGGTACTCATCTCGAGAATTAATCACCCTCCCTGCTGCTGTGTGGGTTTTACTTAATTAAATCATTATTATACTAATAATGGAATCTCGTATAGCTAGATCAGCTTGACAGTGACTAGAGTCAATTAAAAAATATATCCCTGTTCATGATATTGTCAAGCAAAAATTACAAGAATGCCAACAAACACAGGAAGAATTTGCCGAAGAAACAGAAGAGTTATTTAAACTGGTTACAGAGGCTACCAAAGGTCTTCTTCCCATGTTAGAGCAGACCGCTAAAGCAACTGGAAAAATATGAGAGAGGACTAAAAAAGTAAAAAAGATGCTGAGAGAACTTCCAGGTGAAATAGCTACTGTTCAACCAACACGAGAAATACTTGAAGGTATTGACCAAACAGTTCATACACCAGAACCAGAACTAAAACCAAAACAAGTAAGAGCCAGGGCTGAAGTGAATGATAAATTTACCAAAAGAGATATTTCCTTCATAAAAAATATTGAAAATATAAGATTACCTGCACTTGCCGTGCACAGTTTTGATCAGAGAGAAAAATTTCTAAAACCTGAGTATGCTGATGATAATGTAAGTCGTGAAACCTGGTACAAATGGATGTTTTGCATACACCACAGAGTTGATCAGGCCCAAAATAATGATCCAAGATATATTGCATTTGATAATGGAATAAACAATTTATCTTAAGTAGTTACAACAACGACAACAACAACAACCACTCCAAACAACAGGTATGGAAAAAGAATGACGGAATTTAAGTTCTGAACCGGCGCCACTGGAAGTGGTATTGGTACAGGTACCAGGGGAAGTGGTCTTATTACCTCATGCCCCAATAACACTCTTACCGATATTAAACGATTAGAAATTCTGATCAGAAAACGAGCTGGTAATAATTCCCCAGAAATCATTAATGAAGCAGCTGATATTCGTCAGAGATTATTTACAGGTGGTATCGTGGATATTAATGTTTATTGATCCCTCATTGATGAAATCGCCAATGATTACCACAGTGATTAGGAGTATTGGGTGTGGCTCAATTAAATCATTATTTTATCAATAATGGAATCTCACACAGCTAAACTAGCTTGACAGCGATTGGAGGCAATTAAGAAATATCTCCCCATCCGTGATTCTGTCAAACAAAAATTACAAATGCGTCAGGAGTCTCAGGTGGAATTTGCAGAAGGTGCAGAACAATTATTTAAACTGGTTATGAAGGCTACCAAAGATCTTCTTCCCACGTTGGAGCAAACCGCTAAAGCTACAACTGCAACACAGCAGGTTATCGAAGTATTACCAGAACAAATTAAAGAAGCTATGGAGTCTGCTGATAAAACACTTGCTGAAATTCAAGACGGTAAAGATATCGTCAAGGATCTGTCTAAACCAGCAATAAAAACTCTGTATTTTAATAAGCAGGGTTATTCAGCAGTTATAAATAATCCCGTTAAGGTTGTGCAGTGGGATATCAGCTGCAGCATCAGCTTCTAAAGCCAGAGTTTCATAACACTCTAGAAAACGAGTGGATTGCTAGGGTATTTCATGAATTCAAGGATATTTCACAAATCTGTAAAAAATATAAAAAAGAATATAATGATTTTGCTGAAAAGGTTTATGAAATGAAAACAAATGTTGGAATACCAGTTGCATCACCAGCAAGGCAGAGATATCTACGAAAGAGACAACCATCACCTGACCCCGGTGCAACTGGAAGTGGTATTGCTGCTGAAGGAAGTGGTCTTATTACTCAATGTCCTGATAACGTCCTTGACGATGTTGAATGATTAGAAATCCTTATTGGAGGAAAACGAGCCCGTAATAATTCCCCAGAAATCATTAATGAAGCAGCTTATATTTGTTAGAGATTATTTACAGGCGGTATCATGGATATTAATGTTTATCGATCCCTCATTGATGAAATCGCCGATGATTACCCCAATGATTAAGGGTATACAATTAGATCAGTGACAAGAAAATAAGATGATTATACATAATACTCAGTGTGGACCGATCATGGTCAGGATGATAAATTTGTGATTACCCACATATAAAGCATTCTACGGAGATGGACTCGGTGATGTTGTTCAGGGTCTATTCAGATGGATAGCTCCAAAAGCAATACCGATTGCAAAGTAACAGGGAATGAAAGTTATTGATGTTGTTCTTGATAAAGGTATTGGTGCTGTTGGTGATGTTGCCAGTAAAGCATTTTTGGCAATCAAGGATAGACTACCACGATTAATATGATGAAAACCTCAACCAGTAAAACCTCAGCCAGTAAAATTACCCAGTACAGAAGTTATGCCTGCAAATGTTAGTAAAATAATAAATCAAGCTGCGAATCAAAAACTAGCAGACTTGGCTGGTGTACCCCTATTAGGAAAGGAAAGAGAAAAAAATATAGCTGCTAGTCTGATAGCAGGAAGTGGTCTTTGTGTTAGACGATAACAAATATAATAAAGATGTTCAAATGTATATCTGATCCTGCATTCGACATGGACGCACCTGTTCTCAAAGATGAATTGATATGTGATTATCAGTATTAATCTTATGACACACATGTACCTGATGAATGCAGAAGAATCGAATTACAAGTTCAGGATACAAGCAGATATTTCTTGCCCACTGAGGCATTTATTGAGATCGAAGGTAGAATTTTGAAATTAGATAATACCGATTACGGAATTGGTGATCGAGATGGTCTTGTTAATAATGGCATCATGGCGTTATTTAAAAGTGCCGCATACATGATTGATGGTCAGGAAATTGAGGTTTGTCATAACGACATTGATGTTGCCACAATGATACTTGGCCTTGCAAGATACAGCGATGATTATTCAAGATCAGCTGGTCCATCAATGATGTTTGCAAAGGATACAACTGATCGTCCAGAAAACAGAAACGTAACACTAAATGCAGCTGGGACACAGTTGTATCAATGAACAAAAATTTCAACTTGGGATTTGCATCACGTCGATCAATGCTGGGCAACGATGAAAGATTTTTATATGCAATTCCACTATCACATATTTTTGGATTTTGTAGAAATGTTAGAAAGGTTATCTTCGGAGCAAAACATACAGTCGTCCTTGTGAGAAAACCTACCAACAATGATGCAATATGGCACGCTGAAGAAGTTGATCCAGCTGCAACTGCGGCACTTCATGGAAAAGTAATACTGACAAAACTTTCTTTGTGGATGCCAACAATGATTCCATCACTAACTGAAGAACAACGGCTACTTTTATGGACTCGGGTGCTAAATCAACATTATCATGGTTGACGATGACCACAGATAGTGTTCAAAGTAACATTAATGGTTTATTCACATGGCAGATAGCATCACAACGAGGTGTCTCTGCACCGTGACATATATTTATTGCTTTCCAAGATGCTGCACGAGTAAACTCACAAACACGAAGCACAATGATATTTGACAGACTTGGTGTTACTGAAGTTTCGCTGAGGATAAATGGACATCAAAAACCAGCTGAGGATATATTACTGGATTTTGATAACATTCATGTTGAACGTGCATATCATTGTTTGATGACATTCATGGGACATGATCAAAATATTGATACTGGCTTACAAATATCTCAGTGGGATTTTACAACACTGTATCCAATTTATTATTTCTCACTGGAACATTTGCATTTGTTCAGACAATCAGTAGTTGATATGCACTTTCAAGCCCGTGTAACAAGTGGAATAGCTGTTGCTAATTACAGAGCAATCACTGTTATACTCAGTGATAAAACAATGTTGCTTGAAGGTGTTGCTTGATGAATGAGAGTCATTGATGCCCCAGTCAAAAACGTGTAATTAAATAGCTCATGATATTATAATGTCATATCATCACATTAATGTTACTCTGACTCCTGGTCAGATTAAAAAACTACAATCGGCATCAAAAAAATTTCTGGAACAAAAATATCACTAAAATGAGGATAGATCTCAGGTGGTCCAAATAAACTATCACTGACTGAATGTCAACACAGGCATTTCAGTGACGCCAAACGATCAATGACCGGCGTACGACTTGATCTGTCTGCAGGTGCCATTAGCGATATTGCCAAGACAGGTGGTATATTTCCACTTCTCGCAGCTATACCAACGTTGATAGCCGCTGCAGCTCCAGCTGTTGCAAAAGCTGCTGCGTTAGGCGCTGTTAGAACTGCTGCTGGAATGGCATTAAAGAAAGCAATGGGAAAAGGAATAAAAACTTCCCAAAAAAAAGGAAAGGTCGACTACCAGGAACTCCTCGTTCATGGTACGGAAAAGGTCTAAGACTTCCAGGGACATTTCGTTGATACTTCCCATGTCCAATTTTGATTTACTTGATGCTGCTGCGTGATTAAGTATCAAAAACTTCAGAGGTGTTTTTATGCGTGATCAGTTACCAAAACAGCCAAATCATCTTCAGACCGGTATTATCAATCTCGATAGAAGTTCTGGTCCAGGTACTCACTGGGTTGCATACACGATTGATCCATGTGGAATTGTTTATTTCAATTTGTATGAACTAGCATGACCTAAATAATTTTTTAAATATGTTAACAGCGATAAAATTGCCACGCAAACTCCTGTATGGTATTCAACATTACCAACACAGACAATAACTGATCTACCAATATGTGGCCGTGAATCACTTGCTGTACTCGTTGCTATTTCAAAATCTTCCGATGCACCTCATAAAATTGTAAGCGTTTATGCGAGTTCTGTTTTAAATAATCGCTAATCGTATAATGGTTGATATTTATGGAAGATCCTCCATCAAAGACAAAAAAAAAGAAAACATCGATTTGTCAAAATATGCCACAAAAGATGAACTCGCTGACATGATATATTTAATGGATGCTGACCGAGATGAAGTTGTTGTTTTTCAAGACAAATATGGCACATTAAAAACAAGTAACATTAAATTGGTCGATATAATTCGTAGAGTTCTCGGAGCCACCATGGATAATATTCCGGTTTTTACTGACGGCGGTAGAATCAGAGACTCAGAGATATCATTTACAACTATCAGAGATGAAATCAGAGAAGAAATCAGAAATAGCATTTCTAATCGTTTAAAATCCTCCGGTGATACAATGACAGGTGAACTCAACATGAATGGAAACAAAATTGTTATTTTAAGAGAACCAACAGGTGATGAAGATGCCGCAACAAAGAAATATGTGGATGATAAAGATACTACAATCGATGACAAATTAAATATACTATGAGCCGAGTATGATGTTCACGTAAATATGTTTTTAAATACTCTTAGAAATTTTCAAAAACTTAATAAAATCACAAATGATTTCTTTGGAAGTCCAATGGTTGTCAACACAAAACTCTCCGAAATTAACACAAAACTAGGAGATGTTATTAGTGGAATTCCTAATATCATTAAACAAACTAATCTGATTAAAATTCCTCACAAGCAGATTAACAATGTCGTATACACAGTATCTTCAGGATCATCAACATGGTCACAGCAAAATAACACTATCAAACATGCCGCGGAAGTCACTGGTGTGTATAGGCTGTCTGTGTTCAGCACTGCAAAATTCAGGATACTTACCACATTTCCATGGCATCATTCGACTAATAATTTTTCTGGAACCATGTCAATTGTATTAAATAAAGATGCCGAAGAAATATTTATACTGGAACCATCTGATAAAAAAATAACCGCAGCGTCTTACTGGTGGTGTCTGGAATTTGTCGCTGAAACACTTCAATTGATTACTTAGTATCAAGTATATGATTTCATTGACGTCAGATCTGAGCATCATAAACAAATACAGATATGAGCAAGCGTCTTTGCTACAGACCCAGCTAAAAAACATCATTGACGAATACACAATAAAAATAAAAAAATATCATAGACGTATCGTTGTTGCTGATATAATTGTTTATTCTGCATCTGCTGTAGTCACAGAAACAGCAACTATAATCGGATCATTATCAGCCACATATATAATAGCACCAATAATAGGAATTGGTGTTGCAGTTATAACCGGTATTGCTGGTATTCTTAATATAATTGCAAAAAAGATATCAACATGTGCGGCTGATAAATTACATGAATATCAAATATTGCTATTGGCGGCAACACATGCACACACCAAATTATCATTGCTGATATCATCAGGACTCAGTGATGGAGCAATATCAGATCAGGAATTAGCAGAAATGATTAAGGTTTACTATGACACCGACAAAGTCAATTTACTTCCTGATTTAAAATCAAGTAAATGATAATAATGACTACGCAGCAAGAACTCCTCCAACAAATCGTCGCTAATACAAAACCACCAACAACTATGATGATATCAACGAGTTCAACTAATCCTAAATTCGATATCTTTCCAATGGCAATTCGTGTGAACGAAATAGCATTAGCACAATTGCAAGTATATCACAGTTGGCCAAATATAAGATCAAAATCATTCTGTGAGTTACGCGCAAATAACTCATTAGTTTTTTCTTATAAAAATAAATCTGATGGAACACCAGATTGGCAAGTTGTAGATATTCCTACTGGTAGTTATCAAATGGAACAGATCAACAATGAATTTCAACACAGGATTAAATCTATAACAAGAAAAGAATCTAAAATTGCTATTACGGTTCATGAACCAACATTATCAGCCATGATAGAAATATCAACGCCGGATTACTCCATAGATATATTTCAATCATCAATCAGAACTGTATTAGGATGACCAGAAGTTCCACCAGCTTATCAGGGACCTCCAGAACCGATCAAAGCTGATTTTGTCACAAAAAAATATTTTTAAATTATCCAGAATATCGAAGAGAATATCCATGGTCTCAATATGATGCAGAGGAAATAATACAAGCCTTGACCTTTACCAATGAAATTCCTGACTTACCAATTTTTATTACTGAAAACGACAAAGATTGGGTCTTCAACGATGAGATTTTTAAAAAAAAATTTCCAATGACATTAAATCTGAACATAAACGAAAAAGTGATGATCTTCGAAACTTATTTTTGAGTATAACACAATATTACAGCATTGATGTAAAACAACAGATCATTGAACTATACAACATGTAAACCAAGTTGCATCAGATTTTGAATATTTAAACAAAATCATCCCCTAAGCAGCGGATAAGCACAAAAGAGAATTAATTGATTATTATTTGATAAGCAAAAAACAATTACCAGCATTTACATTTACATTACCAGAATTTAATGCTAATGAGTTGAGAGAAACTGTCAACAAAATCGATGAAAATTTTCCAAAAATTATAGACACATGGAGAAAAATAAACCCAACAGCGAATATTCTCTGACATAACAATGATCCATATGGTGGAGGTCATCATGTATCACCGGGCATTGTCAACATCACATCAATGATCACGGTTAATTTGGTGTGCGACTCCATCGATGGAAGTTATCCAGTACATACTGAAAATTCCAGACAGGCACAACAGGGATATATCTTATATTCATTTACGCCCGAAGTACATCCTAGGTTTTTAATTGTGTCAGTGCCTGTTAATCCGGTTTATCTGCAATGTCATAATCTGCTATTGTCAAGGATACATTTTAGACTTACTGACCAGGCCGGACACTTACTTGACTTATGACAGGAAGTTCTGGCAATAAGTTTGTATGTGAGATCATGACTGATCTCTTCCCAATGATTGCATCATCAAATTAAATTACTCAAATAAATATAGTCAATGATGAAATCATTGGGAATAATTGCAGAGATTAAAAAACTAACCCTCGCACAACAATTGATGGTGTGTTATTATTGTCTAAACATAATTCATAAAAAGATTATCGATGTCATCGATGTGGTAAAAAATTCTGAATTAATGGAAAAAAAAAACAAAACAAATAAATCTGAATCTAAATTTGAATCAGAATCTGAATCAGAATCTGAATTTGAATCAGAATCTGAATGATCAGAATAAATATTATAATCTGAATCTGAAACAGAATAAAAAATAAAAAAAATAAATTTAATCTGAATCTGGATAAATATTACAATCATGAATCAGAATAAATATAATCTGAATCTGAATCAGAATATAATCTGAATCTGAATAAATATTATAGTCATGAGTCAGAATAAATATTATAAAATATTATAATCTGAATCAGAATATAATCTAAATCTGAATAAATATTATAATCATGAATCAGAATAAGTATTATAATGATGAATCAGACTAAATATTATAATCATGAATCAGACTAAATATTATAATCATTAATCAGAATAAATATTATAATCATGAATCAGACTAAATATTATAATCATGAATCAGAATAACTATTATAATCATGAATCATGAATCAGAATAAATATTATAATCATGAATCAGAATAACTATTATAATCATGAATCATGAATCAGAATAAATATTATAATCATGAATCAGAATAAATACTATAATCTGATCTGAATAAATGTTATAATCATGAATCAGAATAAATATTATAATCTGAATCTGAATCAGAATAAATATTATCTGAATCAGAATCAGAATAAAATAAATATTATAATCTGAATCTGTGTCAGAATAATATTATATCTGTGTCAGAATAAATATAATCTGAATCAGAATATAATCTGAATCTGAATAATTATTATAATCTGAATCTGTCAGAATAAATATTATAATCTGAATCAGAATAAATATTATAATTTGAATCTGTCAGAATAAATATTATAATCTGAATCAGAATAAATATTATAATTTGAATCTGTCAGAATAAATATTATAATCATGAATCAGAATCAGAATCGGAATAAAATTAATATTATAATCTGAATCTGAATCAGAATATAATCTGAATCTGAATAAATATTATAATCATACAGATTCAGATTATAATATTTATTTTATTCCGATTCTGATTCAGATTGTAATATTTATTATTCAGACTCAGATTATTTTATTTTTTATTCTGATTCTGATTCATGATTATAATCTTTATTCAGATTCAGATTATATTCTGATTCAGATTCAGATTATAATATTTTATAATATTTATTCAGATTCAGATTATATTCTGATTCAGATTATAATATTTATTCTGACACAGATTCAGATTATAATATTTATCCTGATTCTGATTATTTTTATTTTTATTTTTTATTCTGATTCTGATTCATGATTTCTGATAATATTTTGTAATATTTATTCCGATTTAGATTATATTCTGATTCAGATTATAATATTTATTCTGACACAGATTCAGATTATAATATTTATTCCGATTCCGATTATATTTATTTTTATTTTTTATTCTGATTCATGATTTCTGATAATATTTATTTTTATTCTGATTGTAACATGCAGAAATAGGTTATAATATTTATTTTGATTCTGATTCTGATAATAATTTTTATTCAGATAATAATATTTATTTTGATTTGTCACCAAATGCAAGACAATATATCTTTAGCATTTTTTGAGACTTGAACATGTGAAGAGTTTCCACTAGTGGATCCGTACGCAAATGCCTTAACCCCACGACTACCGGAGCTCTTACAAATACACAGGTAGCTTTAAGTATATAACTGTTCACTACCAGAGTCACTAGCGACAGCACTTTCGCATTCAGTGACCGCATCAGTAGCGACCTTGTCACTGAGTTCACAATCATACATAAATTTCTTCAGCAGTCGTACACCTGAACTCATAATCTTTTTTGTTTCGTATTCACATGATAACTCTAATCTAACTTTTTTGATTGAATTTGCAAGTGAAACAAATTTTTGAATATCTTCATCATCGACATAAAGTAGAGATTGTCTTAAGGCCTGTTGAAGTAACCTGATGAATCGACACTCGGCTGCTAGTGTATATCTTCCATCATATTTCCATTCCTGTAGCGCTTCAAAATCATTTATGATTTTATCAGGGTCCAATTGTTCTGATAATTCTATATCCTCATCATTTAATTTTTTAATCTCAGAAATAATTGCATGAATATTCTCGGAATTCATTATATAATAAATATTTGTTTAAAATAAAAATATTTTCTGAATAAGAATCAGAATAATAATATTTATTATATATACATTTGTGCCTGATGTCATTCGGGAGTTAAAATACATGTAGGTCTATATAACTGTTTGACCTGGATTTGTACACATGCAAGCGGTGCATGATTCATACTGAGGTTACCTGTACTGAACTAGCAATCAACCTACATGTGTGATCAGTTATACTGAATAAAATCACACTTATTGTAAACTGTAGCAGGATTTATTTCAATTTCCAGACACACTTCATAAAATAAACTGTATAAACTACTGCATTTGATAATCACACATACATTTTCTGCACAAGATGTCATTTGTGAAGTTAAAAAATACACGTAGGTCTGTATATACAACTATGCTATCTGTCTTACAGGTAAGCGGGATTTATTTCAATTTCCAGACACACTTCATAAAATAAACTGTATAAAATACTGCATTTGATAATCACACATACATTTTCTGCACAAGATGTCATTTGTGAAGTTAAAAAATACATGTAGGTCTGTATATACAACTATGCTATCTGTCTTACAAGTAAGCGGGATTTATTTCAATTTCCAGACACACTTCATAAAATAAACTGTATAAAATACTGCATTTGATAATCGCACATACATTTTCTGCACAAGATGTCATTTGTGAAGTTAAAAAATACATGTAGGTCTGTATATACAACTATGCTGTCTTACAGGTAAAAGCTAAAAATAACTTACCTGTATTTTGTCCTGTTGTGAGAAACAGTAAAAAAAAAATCCCAGCACAGTCATATAATACTGCGCACTTGCAAGCGGGGCAACTGCTTAATTACTCTAGCGGCTTGACGGAGTTATCTCCCTTCGTCATCTAACACTACAGGAACATATGAAAATGTTATTTTTTGGTTAAATGTTTTTGAATATGCCGATTTGTATATTTTATCGGTGACACTTTGTACTGAAGGTATGCAAATGTCAAAATATTTTCCAGCTGCATTCATTGATTGAAATATTATTTCTTCGCCTGTCTCCCCATTCACGGATTTAACAACCCTTGCTTGTTTATCATGCTTACCAGTACAACCAAACTTGCAATTTTGATTCTGTGTAATAGCTCATAAGTTACATAAAGAATTATAAATTTTATTGCCATTGATGTGATCGATCACAAATCCATCTTTGATCAGTCCATGAAAACATTCATATACGAATCTGTGGGATAAATGTTTTTCTTTTCCAGCATTAAATCTAAGATAACCAGTATTATCAACAGTACCAACTGGTTCTTTTAGTCAACAGTGCCTGATGACACCATCATGAGATGCTTCATAATTCTTGCTGATTGGATGTGTTACAAATTCATTTTGCTTCATTTTATATAATAATATTATTTGTCTAAATTATTATTTTATTGTTGAGGTGAAAGTCTGGCTAGATAGTTTTCAGCGTTTCTTATGGGGGATTCATTACCAATGCCATCGGACTTATTTTTTTATCATAATATCGTTTCAGCTCTCTGTATTTTTTACCACCACATTGCACACACAACTGCATTTTTCCTCTGACCCCAACACCACATTTCAAGCATGATTTTGGTCCTAGACTTCTGCACTGAACACTTTGCATGTGGTAACCACAGAATTCATTTACACAAGCTCTGTTACAAGGAAGTGAACAACCGATCATGAGCCACTTGCATTTATTGTTTGCTTCAATCATTATATATAATTAATCTTCAATTTAGATATATATATATATTTGGCTTAATTATAATATGGAGAAATTTATGAGATTATCTGCGATTAAACCCTCTAAACCAGATTTGATCTCGACAGAATAACCCCTCAATTACCAAGGCGAGCTTTAACAAATAAAACTTTAATCAATCATATCAGTGAAGCCAAGAATTTTGCGATGATGGTGCAGCTCATGTATAGTCAACATTCAGAATTGTATGCGACACCGGAGGTGTTGTCGATGCTACAATGAATGATAAACGAGCAGTGACAATTATTAATTATCTCGATGTTGAACGAAAACATGACAAACGTGATCCTGTTCACGTTTCTCATCAGGGTCATAGTGGAGGTATTGTAATCATAAATAAAATTCAAAACCAGAAATACTGACTGGAATTGATAAACCTTATTATGAATGAGCATATCCTGTAACGGCAGTTGTTTATGCAATATATACACTGAATGATAAACCTGACATTGACAAACTTCTTCCAATGAAAGTTTCTAAACTGAATTGTGTTGCTGAACGATTTACAGAACATTTTACAAAATCAAAATGGCTTAACGGATCTAAGTCGTAAAAAAAATAAACAATTGGGCAGAAACAGTTAAAGATACTGGAGCATCCATCAATGATGTTGCTGAGTTAGCAAGAAAATTAAAATTTCCATCAACAGTAAAAACACTAACAGGTGAAATTTTATATGAATCGAAATATAAATCATGAGAAGATCCAATAGTGATTATTGATCATAACTCGCATGCATGGACGAGTGACATAATGATATTTCCATAAGATTGAACTGTTAAATTCTACAGCAGTAATATGTTTGATTTTATCGGAAATATCAGCAAGAGTGATCCTGTTTCTGTTTGGTTGTTTTTGAGTTCTGAAGATTCCTGTTATGACCAGTTTGTACGACCTAACAAAGATATGTACCGTACAGAATATCTCCACGACGAAATGAAAAATCTCACGTTGAAGTACTCAAACGACGATCTTGAACATTTACTCAGTATTTGTTTTACAGTTCCATTAGTTGCTGCACATGCTGCTCAAAAGAAAAACTCATGGATGCCAACACAACGGGAATTTCTCGAGGACATTCAACTGAGTTGTATAGAGTATGGTCATGGAGGTTTATGGAACACGAAATACAATCATAAAAATGTTGTATCGGCTGACATGGTAGTGGCTTATCCAGGAAGTTTTCTTGGGCTCGGAGAATGTTCTGAGTATTTCAAACGATTTGATCATCCAGCACTTGAAATGGTTCGAGTTTGGATAAACGGACCTTTACCTGATTTTGATATGACAGGATTTGCTAAAATTATGTCATTTGAGTTAGCACTAAATCTACATCCTATCGTTTATGTTTGGTTTGGAAGACATTTTTCTGAAAAATGTTGGGTTCCAATAGTGTTGTTGAGATTTATGCTTGATTCTGGTATTTTGATTTCTCTGACATTGACTGAAGCTATCATATCATATAATTCTCAAAAACAAGTTTGGTTACCGCCACAGAAGAAATACTCCGATGATGAAAATCCTGATATGACTGATTATGAAAATAAAACCGCAAAAGATCTAGGACAGAAAATAATCGGTAAATTTACTCCAGGTGGATCATATAATCACAAACGACATTGTTGTAGATTAATCATCGATGATGCTGAATTGGATTTTATTATTGCCGATACAACATCGAAAAATACATTTGTGAATCGAGAAAATACTTATTTGTGTGATGGAATTAAATTAGGTACAATTGTAAGTTACATCGAAGGTGAATCGCCGCAGTTTACTCTTTTAAGATCTTCAGTGCTTGCTTATGTTTCGATAAATTTATTATCAGTGATTAATCGATTTGCTGATACCACAGTCAGGGTTGCAACAGATTAATTTTATATGAGCAGAAAATATTTGGAATCACTGAAACAATTTGGTATTGGTGATCATGCTGATTGGGTTGGTTGGCGGATAAAACAAGAACAAATCTTGGATTATTCTGCTTCTGCTGATTATAAACCAAAAGCAATATTTTATAAAAATAATGGTTTATCAGAATTATCATCGGCTCCATCTGTATTTGATCCTGTAACTCGTCATAAGACTGTTTATCTTAACGGATGTGGTGGATCAGGTAAAACAACACATGTGATTGAATTATTTCGTAAGAGTTATTCGAACTCCATCAGTATGATTGTACTCGCTCCCACACATAGATTAGCTCATGAAATGAATGAGTGTGGAGTTAATTCGTGTACTTATCACAGTTTCTTTCGATGGAAGGGAGATACATGGACTCCAGAGAGAATGGGTGAGAGACATATTCCTAATATTATTATTTGGGATGAGATCTGTACGGTATCGTTGGAGGTATTAAAAATATTTCTTGATTGGTTGTTAACAAGAAATACTGCGATTATCATGTGTGGTGATCATAATCAGCCTCCACCTTTTACTGGATCATCGCCACATGAATGGCTGAAAAAATTTGTAGATTATTATGAGGAGGTAACTGATGATTATAGAGCTATTGATGAAGCACTGAAAGAATTTAAAAGATTGATCAGACTGCAGCCAGATAGAATTCAGTGTAAGACAATGCATGAAATAATTCCAGAAACTCTGATGAATGATTTTTGGAATTTATTGAAGCCCACTGATTTGATAGTTGCAAGTAGGAAAATAGTTCGTGATACACTTCAATAGAAATTATTTCTGTTACACAAGAAATTTCTTTCTGTTATGTTATCGTCCAACAGATACTCGAAAACAAAATGTCAAAGTCAATATTCCAGGAACCAATGAATAACAAAAACTCATTCTTAATGATATTGTTGTTGTTGATGTTAGCGCAGTTGACAATGCATTAACGATGGATAAGTCTCCGTGGACGTTAGGGTATGCCATGACGATTCACTCGTAACAGGGATTAACTATTTCTGTTACTAAGATCTGGATCATGAAATGAATGAGGAAATAACTGATATAAACATTAAAGATGTTGTCAAGAAAAAATTAGTTGGTTATCATCAATCTGACAAAAAAAAATTAATGTGATTTTGATCTCGATGTTGATTTTATCATGACACTGAAACAAAAACAGAATAATCATTGTGCAAGCTGTAATACAGTAATGATGTGGCAATATTTGAATAATAATCCAAAACAATTCACCGTGGATAGAATTAATAGTAATCTCAGTCACACACGTGAAAATGTGATATTGACCTGTCTTGAGTGTAATCGATGTAGGGGTTCTAGTGTTCTGCTTTTACAAAAGTGAAGGCAGTGGTAATTGTGTATCTTCAGGAATTACTTGTAACTGTTTGCATACAAATTCACGCTGAGGAGCAGTTGAATCCAGTTTGTAGATTGCAGGTCTACCTGTGGATCTTACCATGCTGTAAATTTTATGTGTGGTCACACTCCAATTAGGATCAGTTGTTCTTTTTTTAACCACCTTCAAGTTCACCGGGTTCATATAAATATCTTACAGTAACATTACCTAATACTGGTTGTTTTGAGGAAGAGTCTCATCCTTGTATTGGTATATTTCTTTTTGTGATCGCGCTGATGGGTTTCATGGATGTTGCACGAGTAATTTCATTATTTAATGCAGCTATCACGCTTGTTAGTCTTGCAACCCATTCACGAGATCTTTTATCCACGGACTTAAGGTCCATGGATATTTTCTTTGCATATTGATATCCAAATAATCTCTCAGCAAGTGTTCGATTAAATGTTCAACGATTGCCTGATCGCGATGAATTGCGGTGTGTCCTCGTCTGATTATGACATTATGTTTTTTCAGCAGAGATGATACTGCATCAAGAAATTCTTTGCCAGGATCAACCTGTAGTAGCTGTGGCCATCGTAGACCACCGTGTTGATAAATTTGTTCAAAAGCAGATGCAACTTCAGCTGCTGTTTTAGTTGATAATGGTTTTGCTTCTTTATATCTACTTGCAACGTCAACGACAGTTAACGCGTATTTGTATGTGCGTGATTGACGTCTACATGTTTTAATAGTATCATGAGGTAAAAACAAAATATCTGCTTGATGAACTTCATTGGGAGTACTGACATCAAAATGTGCATACTGAATTTTTTTAGGCTTTGGTAGATAGATTTGCCATATTGCCTGTCATGTTAACCAATTTTCAACAACAGAACGTGCTACATTTGCTGCATCAGCAAGTTTACGAATTGCTGCTCTACCTCTCCAGTATCCTTTTGGGCTATAATAAACCGATTCCTTTATAATAGTTATCTATGATTAATTACCAGCTCCTAGCACTAGTTTACCTTTCATCGCAGATTTTACTAGGAAGCTAGCAAGTTTTTCTCTGAGAGATTTATTTTTTAAAGAATTTAACGCATGAATCAACTTCACATCTGCAATATGTCGTTGTTGTAAATCTTTATTTTTATATGCAACTTCATGAATGTGGCAAGCTTGATCAATCGCATTTATTGGATGCTCTCCTGGCCTTGGTTGGTCTTGTTCATCAAGTCGAATATTGAGTTCCAGGACCACAATAATTATATCAGGGAAGATGCTTTTCTCCTGGGTATTTAGCCCATGGAGTCCCTGGTAATTTTCCCAGTGAAGCAGCGATATCACCACCAGTCTTCGTACAAGACGAAATAAATTTGTATTTGCTTGTACCACATTTCACACACTTGCCCGTTGTTATTGTTGTTAATCTACTGGTGGGGGTGGATGCTCTGCATCGAACACAATATAAATTCATATTATTTATTATATTTGTACAACATAGTCATTGATTTCTCAGCAACAAGAAAGCAAGAGCCAATCAAACATCATGCAGCGCTACCAAATTCTATCAGAGCAATTATAATAGGTCCATCTGGGTCTGGTAAGATGCAATTATTGCTTAATCTGATAATGAGATGGCTAAAGTGGGATAAGTTGTATTTGGTGGCACCATCCTTAGATGATCAGCGATGCTATGATGTGCTTAAAGATTTTAATGAAGAAGTGAAGTCGTTGGATGAAGATGATGATGATAATGATATTGTTGATTTTATCACCGATATTGATGAAGCTCCATCTGTGGTTGATCTCAATGGACGTATTAATAATCTCATAGTGTATGATGATGTGATGCTGGACAAACAATCCAATCCAGCTCGAATATTTTCCCGAGGCAGACACAAAAAATACAGATTATGTATGTTACTCAGCGATATACACAAAATACCTAAAGTGATCAGAGATAACTGCAATCTTCTGGTTGTATTTAATGGAGTCGATACACATACTCTGCGAAACATTCATCAGACTTGGTGTTCAGGAGATATGGATATGATTAAATTCAAAAATTTCTTCTCAAAAGTACAAGCTACCCCACACGGATTTATCACAATAAATTTACATGATCATCGTTCGAGATATCATATAGGTCTCGATAAAATTTTTGACTGAAAAACACAGCAGCAGGGAGGGTGATTAATTCACGAGATGAGTACCCGACGAGTAAATGATAAGCTACAAATATTGCAAAAAAAATTGGGAAATAAATTCCAAATGTCAGCAACAAAAGATTTGCTAGTAAAATCAGGAAAATTATCAAAGCTCTAGAATGGTTGGTTGGAGTTTATTAGTGTAATTTTATATATTTTTGTAGTTTTCCTCAGGAAGCCTTATTTTTGGTATTCCAGGGTACCCCAGTTAGAGTCTGTTCACCCTCCCTGCTGCTAGATTCTTTGTTAAAACAAGGAGTGGCAGGTGGATTTTTTATGTCACATACAGTGGGATACATCTTGCAAGCATCATGTACATGTAAAAAATGGATTCTCTGCATATAATTATCTAAAGAAGGTTCATGGATGAATTTCTATGAAGCTGGTTTGAGTTTTAAATTAAAAGATGATTGTGATTAAGTACAACATAAAACACATCTGCAGACTGATGTTACAAAAGGACCATAAAAAAAATGAAATGACTCCAAAAATAAGAATGAATTAGACTACTCAGTTCTCTCCTTATATACACCTTCATTAGTCTATTACGACTTATGTCATAGTATACCCCATGTGACATATTATACTACTCAATATTTCAAGATACTTTTTCATGTGACCTAACTCATCCAGTAGGAATTAACTTAATTCTAAGGTACCACCTGATGGATTTGTTCTATGGGAAAAAGGCAGAATCTCATAAACATATTTACTAATAGTTCTATTATTAGTAATTTTCAGCATGCACACAAGCATCTATTTATAGATCCAATGCAATTTTACACTCTTTAATATCTTAAAACAGACCCTCTGCATGTACACAATTTCAGCTAAAGATAATCACTACAATTTACAGCCATAAATAAAAATTGCAAAGACAAAATCATAAATTATAAACATACATAACACTAAGAGTGTTGCTTTTGTGTGATCTTTTTCACTTTTATCATTGTAGGTTTGTTCTAGATGATGGAGCATTATTCCTCTCAGACAAACACAAGGCATCCCAGACTGATATTAGGAAAAGTAAGTAATTTGATAGCTTATGTACCTGTCAGCAATTATGTATCATTTGCCTGAATGAGTGTTTTAAACAGAGTATGTTTTTAAAAAAATAAATGTAAGTTGTAAGACAGATTTTTCCAGTGGTGATAACAACAGCTGCAGCAACAATGTTAAGGTGCGTGCAGTATTAACAAGTTTTGAAAGTCACTTATCTTCCATATCTGTTGTGCATTCGACAGATACTTTCATAAAATATTACCACCTAGTTAAAGCTGCTAAAATTTGTTAGGGGTTTGTCTTTCCTGCATCAGTGCAAACCTGCATCATAATAATGGAGGCGCTCTACAGTTTTGTATTTTCATAGGGTTAGAATTTTAAAGAAAAAGAATTTTCCCAGGTTTCCTCACTAGTTATACTGGCTATTTAAAAAAGACCTTGTATATCTTAGGTATTGTTCAAAGAACCTTTAATTCCCTCTATTTTGGTGTATGATTGATGGGTGTAATATGGGTTATAGAGTATACAGCTTGGCCTTACTCCAGATGTGCACCTTTCTAAAAAGTGCTAGCTCCACTTGGTCATTTTCAGTTCCTGAACTTCAGAAGTAGATTGTAAAAAAAAAAAGCTGATAACTTTTTTTTACTTTTTATATATTTGGTAATTCATTCATTGCACTTTCAGAAGTTGGCATTGTCTAGAATGGCAAAATTCCTTTTCCCTATTTGAATAGCTGCTAAGGATAGTGTACTTTAGACAAATTCAGGCTGATTTTTGGAGTACAAGGGAGCAGTCATTTTAGTTAGCAGTGTGCTAAGATCATTTAAAATTTCCAAAAGTACAATATCCAAAGAATTGTCAGCCACATTACATCAAAGTAGCATAGAGGTATGCCAACATTCTCTCCACTGTGCATGTTTTAAATGCAAACAACTTCACCTTATGTACGTCACTCTCTCAAAAGTTCATAATAACTGGTGAGCGCCTCCAATGTCATACACACATGAGACACCCTGTTCCACAGAATACTATTTTTCTTGAAATATCTACTAAAGGAAGCTGAACTTCGTAGTATAGTAGTCACATTGTCTAGATGGCTAACCAGTTGTCCAGCCATCAATCTGTATGTCTGTCAGTAATTTCTTTTCTACAGGATAATTTTACTGGAAATTGTTGGATTTTAACCAAGTCTGGTATGCATCTTTATATTGATAAGTCCTTGAAAGAATTACTTTCATGTCATTTAAATGCGCTTTGATCCCAGATTGCCTATTAATCTGACTTTGGTTTCCATAGCATAACTTTACCAAGATTTCTTGAATTTCAGCCAAATTTGGTTTGTGACTTTATATAGATGAGAGCTTGAATGATTTAGATTTCCAGCAATCCATAACATATTTTATGGGAGTTATGACCATCTTATTTGTTCTCACTCATGACCAAAAGGGTGTGGGTTTGAATCCTACCATCAGATCAGCCTGGGTCAGCTGCCATGGTGTGTCCTTGGGCAAGGCACTTTACATCAGTTGCCTCTGCACTGAATAACCTACTTGTGTTGCTGTACCATAAAGCACCAAACCAAATCAAAATCATCCCACCCCACCCCTACTAAAATTTTCTACAGCATTACTTTATTAAAAACTGTTGGATTTCAACTAAATACGGCCTTAATCTCTTTAATTAATGATTATTTACAAGAGTTATAATAATAATAATAATGAGGACTTTGTATAGCGCCTAATCTTTAGAAGCTCTAAGCACTTTACAACATTTGACAACACTTAAAAAACATATAATGATATGATTACAAAAATAAAAACAAACACTATGAAATTAGAAAACAGAAGACATGCTGTAAATATTTAAGGTTAAGCAAACATTATTAGGTCTTTAAGTCTGTTCTTGAAGTTGAAATAGGTGAGTTTTAAGAGCACTCTTGAATGAGATCGCTGTGTCTTTGTGTCTAAGTTCAGTGGACAATTTGTTCCATGTTGCTGGGCCCTGGTATGCAAAAGAACGTTGTCCATATGATTTCATTTTCATAGTGGGAATAATGAGAATATGAGTGTCAGAAGAGGAGCGTAAGTATCTTGCTGGTGTGTACACATGGGTGAGTCAGATAGGTATGATGGACTGGAGTCCGTCAGTAGCACAGAGAACAAATTTTGTGTTTAATTCTGGATCGAATGGATAGCCAGTATAGGGTGCAGAGCAGGGGGGAGGCGTGCTCTGATCGTGGTACTCTAAGGATGATCCGAGAAGCTGTGTTTTGAACTTTTTGAAGTTTCTGGAGTAGATATTGAGATGAACCAGACAGAATTGAGTTATAGTAATCCAGTCTTGAAAGTACTAAGGAACACACAAGTGTTTTAGTGGCATCAACTGAAAGATGCTTGCAAATGGAGCTGATGCATCTCAGCTCAAGATATGCAGCCTTGCATATGTTCATGACATGTTGGTGCAATGAGAGAGTACTGTCTTGAGTAACACCTAGGTTTCATACTGACTGTGTGAATTTAATGTTGGTGTTGCTGATATTTATTGTCTGAGGTAAAGGATGTGAATGAGATAGTCTTTTTGTTGTAATTAGAATGGCTTCAGTTTTATCATCATTCATCTGCAGCTTGTTATATGTCATCCATGATTTCACATCGGAAATGCACTCTCTACACCTTGGATGGTAGCTTCAACTTCAGTTGGGTGGCTAGATTTGTATATTTGGGTGTCATCAGCATACAATTGGTGAGACACTGGATGATGATCTATGACACTTGAGAGTGGCTGAGTGTATAGAATAAAGAGAACAGGTCCAAGAACAGACCCCTGTGGAACACCACAGCATAGATCAACTGGGCTGGTGTGTATACCATTTGCGGACACAATTTGTGTCCTGTTGACCAAGTAGGACTTGAACCATAGTAAGGCCGTATCATGAATGCCAAATACATACTGGAGACAGTGAAGTAATATATCATGGTCTATAGTGTCAAATGCTGCAGACAAGTCAAGGAGAGTGAGGACTGTAATCTTTTTGCTATCCAAAGCAGAGAGAAGGTCATTGACTACTTTCAGAAGAGTAGTTTCAGTACTGTAGCAAGGGCGATATGCAGACTGTACATTGCTAAAAAGACTGTTTGAATTCAGATGAGATAAAAGTTGGGATAGAACAACTTTTTCTAAGATTTTTGACATGAATGGCAGATTAGAAACTGGGCGGTAGTTCTTTAAATCATTATGGTTGAGTGTTGGTTTCTTCAGCAGAGGCTTTACAATGGCAGTTTTGAAAAATGATGGGAATTTCCAGGATGAGAGAGAGAGGTATTAATAATGTCAGTTAGTGAAGGCAATATTGGATCTAAGCACTTAAGCAGCAGTTATGATCCCTGATTGCTTGTCTTCCTGGGTGGTTTCATTAGTATTACTTTTCCAGAGATATCATGCATCTTAATATTGAGGAGACCTTGAATTATTTCCAACATTCTAGATTATCACTTGGGAGAGTTATGGTCCCTGATTACCCATCCTTTTCACTTCGGTTACTACAGCATAACTTTACAAAAGAATGTTCAATTTCAGTCAAAGTATTATTCTCACACATTTACATTGATGAGACTTTGAATAAGTTGGATGCACACTCTTTTAAACTTTGGTTAAGTTGGATGCACACTCTTTTAACTTCAGCTTACCAACAAAAGGTTCCTCTGGTTGAGGCCCAGCCAAGGAAATTGTAGTCAGTGGGACTCATGGTAATGTACTTGTCACTAACAGCTTAAATTATTTTAAAGAGATTGAACATCTGTTATGGAGAGAAAAATTAATATTGAATGAGAGGTTTTGTATTATTTACATTTAAATAGCTAATACCAAATTGTGTGATAGGTAAATTTGTTTTTTAGGAATAAAGCTTACTGGCAATGAAAGTATGATCTAAATGGTCTGTTATTACCTCTTGTAAGTTACCCATTATGTCGCAATATTTTTATTGTGAATGTACATTAATGGTTTAGGTAATCTTTAAGTTTGTGGTTGTATTTGTTTCACCTGTAATTTATTTAATGTTTCAGACTATGTATGTGTAGCAGATGTAGAGAGACTTGAACTGCTGCTTAGAAAAAGTGATGGAAAGGATCAGGTATGCATTTATTTTCTTACCATAGAGCAACAAAAACAATGTTTCTTTTATCCCATTATACCCTTGTAGAAATTTAATGCAAAGGAATAGAAAAAGTGTTGTTTTCACTCTCATTCATATGTATGATTGTGTTATGGAACTAGCTGGCTCATGTGCCAAAGCTGTCAGAAATATGCCTATACCACACGAGTGTACTCAGTGACATTATAAATAAAATAATTATGCTTCATATATTTTTGTTGTTTGAGTATAATAAAGGCAACTCTTACTGTCTTATAATCAGCAGTCACAGTTGTTGTGAACTAAATCTTTTATGCTCTTTCCAGTGTTGTAATCAAAATTTTTTATGCTCCTTCCATTTTTGTAAACTAAATTTTTTATGCTCCTTCCAGCGTTTTAAGTTAATTTTGTGTGTTTTTTCCAAACTTTAAGAAACCACTTTGAATTTCTGTGGTTTCATCTTTATCAGTGGTGAGCTGTGTTCTGTTTACTACTATTTCCTTGTTAGAATTGAGGGAAAATTATTCCATCATGGATGGAGAATCCCAGACATACAATCAGAAATGGTTGGCAGGAATCTCTGCAAAGTCCTTTTTCTGACCACAGATTCTGACCTTTGGTGGGGTTCACTTATTCCCATTGGTACATTTAATTAATTGTATTGCACACTGAACAGGAATATCCTAAAATTTATGTCCTGACTTGTACAGTTGTCTTACTCTGTGGATGGATTGATAAAACCAAATGCATCATCTTACTCTGTGGATAGATAAAATGAATTGAATCCTGTAATGTCATTTACGTAGTGTCATCAGTATTTATTGTTGCTTACTACATGTCTCAGTGATGTAATTTGCATGATATCAAAGCTATTCATTATGTGTCAGATGAACAAAGAGTTTTCATTGGATGTAAAACTTTGTGTTCAAAAGAAAGAGCAGTGCATAAAAAGAACCTTCACTGCACATTAATGAGAAGGATAGAAGTAACCAAACTCTCAGGGTATAAGATTTATGCCAGGACTTGAAATTAGCTGTCATTTATCACAGAGTATTTACTTTTATTAATGTTATACATTTTTTAAAAATCTTTTAAAACACTGTGGTATCACACTTGGCATATCACATAGCATACATGTGATTCTACTGGCAAAAATACTGTTTTAAAGGCCATCTAACATGCATACCATTTTATGGTTGAAATCTACCACTTTTGAAGAATGAAATATCATTTTTACATTTATATTTAAGAAAACAGAAGTTTTACACGTTCTGTACCCACATTACAGAAACCAGTGAGAACCAGTCTCCTTAGGACTGGAAATGTTATACAGGTACATTGTGTGGCTGAGTGCATGGATTAAGAAGGCTAACATGTGTATACAACAAGCTATTAATTGATTACCGTGTTGTTTTAATCTGAAGAGTTTAAGGGCAATTGCAGAAGCATTATAAGAATACAGGGATCCAAGATGGGCCATGATGGTTTTCAAGTCTTTGAATAAAAACCTGCCAACCTTTGGCAGAAGTGAGAGAAAAAGGTGATATCAATCAAAACATGATTTCAGCACATACACTTGAGTCACTACTTTGAATTTTTATATTGTTTAATTGTTATTGCGTTGTTCGAGATGTTTTTAGAGGAATATTTAAGGGTAATTCATATAATTTTTGTTCAGTTCATGTCAAAATGCAGCAACACAATCTTTCTCCCATTGCTAAGGGGGCACTAACCAGTTATTATGTACTTTTGAGAGAGTGACATATGTAAGGTGAAGTTGTTTGCATTTAAAACATGCACGGTGGAGAGATTGTTGGCATACTTTTATGCTACTTTGATGTAATGTGACTGACATTTCTTTTGATATTGTACTTTTGGAAATTTTAAATGATCTTAGCACACTGCTGACTAAAATGACTGCTCCCTTGTGCTCTAAAAATCAGCCTGAATTTGTCTAAAGTACACTATCCTTAGCAGCTATTCAAATGAATTTTGCCATTCTAGACAATACCAACTTCTGAAAGTGCAATGAATGAATTACCAAATATATAAAATGTAAAAAAAGTTATTGGCTCTCTTTTTTACAATTTACCTCTGAAGTTCAGGAAGTGAAAATGACCAAGTGGAGCTAGCACTTTTTTGAAAGGTGAACATCTGGAGTAAGGCCAAGTTGTATACTCTATAACCCATATTACACCCATCAATCATACACCAAAATAAAGGGAATTAAAGGTTCTTTGAACAATACCTAAGATATACAAGGTCTTTTTTAAATAGCCAGTATAACTAGTGAGGAAACCTGGGGCAATTTTTTTTCTTTAAAATTCTAACCCTATGCAAAATACAAAACTGTAGAGCGCCACCTTAAAACAAATATAAAAATTTATGCAATTATTTTTCTTATTTTCATATTATTATGTATGATGTTCTGAATAAAACAGTACCTTAACATTGATTTTATGCATGAAAATAAGCTAATTATGCTTATTTTGCTCTTGCTTACATAATTTGCCATGAGGCATATTTGTGTGAGTAGTGACCTTAATTATGGGGAAATTAGAAGTCTTAGAATATAGGAATAAAGTCAACTTAAATTTAAAACTATTGCATTAAGTAAAAGAAATGTTTATTGAAAATGTTTCTTTTCATTTATTTGCAATGAAATTAAAAAAAAAAATGGTGACAAAGCAAATTTACTTCTTCCATATTAAACAATAAGCTAATATTGTACCCTTTGACCTTTGACCTTTATGAATCTCACCTGTTCCATCCCTTTTCAAACTATAAAATTTATTGTTGACATCTCAGGAATAATTATGGCTAGTTTCATGTTCCTGTCTATCAGAATAACACTGGTTGCTATGTTGACAAAGTGCAATGTGCATTTTTTAAATAGCTCACTTTTTATCATAAGGTGGGGGGGGGCTGTACCTGTTTGATACTCTGACATTAATAAATACTTTTCTGAGAGGGGAAATACAGGAGAATTATTCAAAAGGACTGTTTTGATGCTTGCGACTTGATGTAATGTGACTGACATTTCTTTGGATATTGTTCTTTTGGAAATTGTAAATGATCTTAGCACACTGCTAACTAAAATGACTGCTCCCTTGTGCTCCAAAAATCAGCCTGAATTTGTCTAAAGTACACTATCCTTAGCAGCTATTCAAATAGGGAAAATGAATTTTGCCAGACCAGACAATACCAGCTTCTGAAAGTGCAATGAATGAATTACCAAATATATAAAATGTAAAAAACAGTTATTGGCTCTTTTTTTTTACAATTTACCTCTGAAGTTCAGGAAGTGAAAATGACCAAGTGGAGCTAGCACTTTTTTGAAAAGTGAACATCTGGAGTAAGGCCAAGCTGTATACTCTATAACCCATATTACACCCATCAATCATACACCAAATAAAGGGAATTAAAGGTTCTTGTAACAATACCTAAGATATACAAGGTCTTTTTTAAATAGCCAGTATAACTAGTGAGGAAACCCGGGGGAATTTTTTTTCTTTAATATTCTAACCCTATGCAAAATACGAAACTGTAGAGCGCCACCTAAGAAACCAGCAGGTAAGAAATATACAGGAATACATCTTAAGTCCATCTCAGGAACTTCCTCCTTGAGATGAACTTGGCTTGGTGTATTATTGGAGAACAGTCAGCAGCCTTAAAAACCCAGCCACAAGAAGTCTGCAGTTTGAACTTCTTTGCAGGCCTTGTATGGTTGTTTTGTCATTGCCTCTTCTAATACTGATACAGAGTGGATATTCTCCATTCTTTGCAAAATACACAGTGACTCCAGTGGAGATCTTGTACAATATTACAATGCAAATAGCTTGCATAATATGACACTGCAACCAGCTTGTACAGTATATCACTACAGACAACTTGTACAGTATGAAACTGCACACAACTTGTACATTATGACACTGCAAACAGCTTGTACAATATGACACTGCAAACAGCTTGTACAGCACGACACCGCAGACAACTTGTACAGTATGACACAGCAAACAATTTACCCAGTATGACAGTGCAGACAACTTGTACAGTATGATACTGCAAACAATTTGAACAGTATGACACTGCAAATGGCTTGTACAATGACACTGAAAACAGCTTATACAGTATGACACCACAAGCAACTTGTACAGTATGATACTGTAACCAACTTGCACAGTATGTCACTGCAAACAGCTTGTGGCTCATCATATTACTGTTCTGGACTGGTTTCATAAGTTTCAGATCAAATGAACATGTAACATCTTTTGTCTGTCAACATTATACATTGGGAAGACTCAATTAATCATTAAATTAACATTATTATTGTAGTTGATTATATCTTTATATCTGTTGATATATCTATCTGTTGATTGATTGATTGATTGATTCAATTATCCATTACACATCCACAACGTTACTACCCATCTATCTGACTGTGCATCTCTTTGTTTTCCTCTCTGAATGCCTCTGTTTCTCTCTGCAGACCAATCAGTCTACCTTCCTATCAATCTCTGATGTAGTGAATAATGGCAGAATTTCATGTTGAAAAATATCTACTTGATCTTCAGAAATTTCCCAAGACTCATCTTCAAGTGTCCACCAATCGTCTGAATCTACGAACCTGTTCTGATTCCTGTAAAGTCCTGATCAACCTGCTACAGTACCTTGCCAGTGATGGTGACCTTGACATTACCATGATGACCAGCAATCAGGAACCAGATTCAGTACATGAAGATATGAAACAGCCTGATATTAAATCTAGGGTAAATTTTACATTAATCCTATTTTTAAAAAACAACTGCCTTGTCTGTGTAAGTCACAGAATGCTGCTACTGAAGCCTTGAATGTTCTCTATTATAACATTTACTGTATTATTATCCTGACTGCATTTAGTAAATAGTGAGACATAGTAGATAATGAGACATGGTAGATAGTGAGACGTGGTAGATGAGACATAGTAGACAGTGAGACAGAGTAGATAGTGAGACATAGTAGATAATGAGATATAGTAGGTAGTGAGATATAGTAGACAGTGGGACATGGTAGACTGAGATATAATAGATAGTGAGACATGGTACATAGTGAGATATAGTAAATAGTGAGACATGGATAGTGTAACATGGTAGATAGTGAGATATAGTAGATGGTGAGACATAGTAGATAGTGAGATATAGTAGATAGTGAGACATGGTAGATAGTGAGATATAATTGATAGTGAGGCATGGTAGATAGTGAGACCAAGTATCATTTTTCAGATGGATAGCATTAATATTGTTAAAACTGTATAATAAAGTTTGGTGTTTAAGTTTTTCAAAGCCATAAATAGTACATCACAACAAGGGCCCCTTGTAAATATAGAAGTTAGGTGTATTCCTTATCTCATTGATCAGCTATACATACTTATTCATCTAGCTATTCATCTGTCAGCTTTATTCAAAGCCATATTTTTACAAGTATTGGTAACAAAACAAGTTTTAATTTTTACCTCAACTGGATATGGAATATTCTTTTGTTCATTCATATAGTTTGCATGACCCAGTAGTATTACTTGTTATACTTTGCAAGACCCAGTAGTATTACTAATTACAGTTTCCATGACCCAATAGTATTACTACTAATTTACATGAGCTGAAAAAAGTCATTTAACCCATGATGATCAAAACATAACAGTTTGCCAAACCCAATAGTATTACTACTTACAATTTGCAACAGTGCAGTAATATTACTACTTCAGTTTGCCTGACCTAATAGTATTACTACCTCCAGTTTGCCTGACCCAATAGTATTACTACTATGCAATAGTATTACTACTTACAGTTTGCCTGACCCAATAGTATTACTACTTACAATTTGCATGACCAATAGCATTACTACTGACAGTTTGCATGACCAATAATATTATTATTTACAGTTTGCATGACCCCGATGGTATTACTACTTACAGCTTGCATGATGCAATAGTATTACTACTTACAGCTTGCATGATGCAACAAGATTACTACTTACAGCTTGCATGATGCAATAGTATTACTACTTACAGTTTGCCTGACCCAATAGTATTACTACTTACAATTTGCATGACCAATAGCATTACTACTTAAAGTTTGCATGACCAATAATATTATTATTTATAGTTTGCATGACCCCAGTGGTATTACTACTTAGTTTGCATGACCCAGTGGTATTACTACTTACAGTTTGCATGACCCAGTAGTCATACTACCAACAATTTGCATGACCCAGTAGTCATACTACTTACAGCTTGCATGACCCAGTAGTCATACTACTTACAGTTTGCATGACCCGGTAGTCATACTACTTACAGTTTGCATGATGCAGTAGTCATATTACTTGCTGTTTGCATGACCCAGTGGTCATACTACTTACAGTTTGCATGACCCAATAGTCATACTACTTACAGTTTGCATGACCCAGTTGTATTAATAAGAGAATATAATTTTGGGGCATTGTGATGAGAAATTTGTCTTAACATGAAATATTCTGCTGACCCAAAATCAGAAATCAGCAAAAGTTGAAACAGTTATATATGTATGATGATTTACATACAAAAGTTTTATCCAAATTACAGGGTAATTGAGTAATATGACATGTTTGAACAGCACTTTTTTCATGACCAATGCAGTATGTTGTCTTTTTTCTCTCATAAACTTTGAGTATAATGGAGAGCCTCATTGTCTGTCTGTCTGTTATGATCTGTATGCAAAATCCATTTCTTTATCAGATGTTTTTATTCTCTACCAGTTTGTCTAAGTGATTTGGTGCTATGTGAGACATTCTTTTTGCCATGTGATCATAACTTACCATGAATGGCAACACATACACATCACACAATAGTCATGTTAATCCTACAATTAATGAAGCCAAATTATCAGTCTTGCAAATGCACATTTTCTTTTTTTTATGGCCTGTTACAAATGTGGAAGAGGGATATAGTTTTAGCTGTGTCTGTCTGTATATCTGTCTGTCTGGTTAAGTTTTGCATTTAGGTCAGTGTGTTGAGCATTTGTGTTCCCTCATAGTATTTTAGCCATACAGACTGTTACAGTCTATTTATGTACAGTTTTCAACTCTGTCTTTTTGGTTTAATTATCAGGAAAGAGACAAAGATCAGGTGACAAAGATGGAGCATGTTCACAGAATGATGTCAGAAGCTATGAGAGAATCAAGTCAGTCAGTCTCTAACTCAGGTAATGTCACAATTTGGGATTTACAGTGGGGTGTATATCAAAGATTTTCTTTTGCATGAATGAAGAGGAATGTGTTGATTAATTTAAACAGATTTATTTTCATTTGCATCAGTTTGGTGGTTATGCAAAATCATTTTTGTTAACTGTATTGGTCATTGACCAGAAAAGCTTGTTGGATGGCCAGATTACCCTTGTCCATCTTTTGTTCCTCATCTCTTATCCATCTGTTAGCAATTGATTGTTATAAATAATCCTAATCTACTTGTATGATTGCCATGAAACTTTACACACATATTCATCACAAGCTCTACTTAATCACAAATGACAGGGGCCTCCAATACAGTCACCTTGTCAATCATCTTGAAAATCTTATCATTACTTCTCCAATCATATACTGTTATATCTACATAGATTTTTGCCAATAGACTCCTTATGATGTCTAGTTGGTTCTGAATAAAAATGGTACTGCTCTTGGACATCTGTGTGAATGCCACAGTAGCCATCATCAAAATCTAGTTGTTGCTACTCCTCAATAATCTGGACTGTAGACTTACTTTGATAACAGTTGTGTTTACATGCATAATCAGTAATCTGGACTGTAGACTTACTTTGGTAACAGTAATCTGGACTGTAGACTTACTTTGATAACAATTGCATTTATATACACATCAGTAATTGGGAGGGTTGGGAGCAGGTGGCCAAGTGGTCTAAAATGCTTGCCTTTACTAATCACTGCCAACTCACCTCTGCCTGTGTGGGCTCGAGTCTCAGGCTCGGCCAGTGTTCGAATGTGAGAATGCTTTCCAGTAGTTTCTTGTCAGTCAGTAGTACTTAACAGGGTTTTCCAGGTTCTTGTTCCACTAATCATACTTGCCACCATGCATGGTCTATCAACCCAAAACAACAACAACATCAATAATCAGGACTGTAGATTGTTACTTTGGTACCATTTGTGTTTACATGCACATTAGACTGCAGTTTCAGTAACAGTTGTATTTACATGCACATAGTAATCTGAATTATAGATGTAATTTTAGTAGCTATCTTGTTTATGTGCACATCAGTAATCTGGACTGTAGACTATAAGTTTAGTAACAATTGTGTTTGCATGTATATCAGTAATCTGGACTATAGACTGTAATTTTGGTAACTGTTGTGTTTGCATGCATAGCAGTAATCTGGACTATAGACTGTAATTTTGGTAACTATTTTGTTTGCATGTATGTCAGTAATATGGGCAATAGACTGTAATTTTGTTAAATATTGTGTTTGCATGCGTATCAGTAATCTGGATTATAGACTAATTTTGGTAACTAGTGTGTTTACATACACACCAGTAATTTGGACAGTAATTTTTGGTAACATTTGCTTTGAAATACAAATCAGGCTAACTTATACATCCATCTTTTTCACCATTAGTATTGCAGTTCTTTTATGAGTATGATAATATAATAATCTGGACATGTTTAAGTAAATTAATTATTTTATTTTTTATTTGTTTAGTGTATACTTATATTATTAGCAGCAAAGTTTTCCATGAATTATTTTAGATTATTCACATTTTAAAATTGTAAACAAAAGCAGAAAAAATAGCATTGGTGTTCATAGATTAGTGACTTAAATTTATAACCATGAAACTTCATTCATCAAAATAAATTTGCTATTGTAACAATACTTTTGTCTTGCACTTGTAATATAACAAAAACTGTTCTAATATTAAAGAATCAAACCACTCTGTGAATGGTCAACCCACTAAGGTGTATTTCATCCCTGATGAAGAGTACGGCCATTTTGGAAAGGTTGCTGAAGCTGGCCTTCGACCCATTGTTATTACGGCTAATGTGGACTCTGTAGCCAGCAGTATGTCAGAGAGAACTGATGAGGAGCAAAGTGATGAAAATGATGACTTCTGTTTCATAGATGACCCAGGCTGGGTTATTGCTGTTTGTATATTTTGAGTTTTTTCTCCACTAATCTATGAGGTGTTTCATTTGAAAAATTACTCATTGTGAGAATTTCCCTTTTATCTCAGGATGCCAAGTGTCTTGGGAGCAAGTATGTATCTGCCTTTTTTTCGGATTTTCAAATGAAACATTTTCTATGGGCATATGGGCATGTGCGTTTGTTTCTTTGAAAGGTTAAAACTAGTGATAGTGGCCCCATTTTATGAAAATGACTCTTAAGTTGGTTCCTGGAGACTGTAAACCATTTCTATCCTCCCTACATTGTCAGACTTTTTGAGAAACTGATTGCCAGTCAAGTATTACCATCTTACCCAATTTTTGTGAATAACTTAAGGTTTGGGACTCCCTTCATTTCTTCTGAACACTTTTTTAAATGCAGTCTACCTTTCAGGCAGAAGTGGTCAGTAATTTTACTGTAGATCCTAATTTTCTAAAACACAAAATCAGGGTATTGACAGTTTGCATGAAGAAACAGAAAAGTAATTTAATACAATGCCTGCTATTTAAAGAACAGATATGACAGTATGTGATGCCTATAAATGACCATCAGTTTTAGATTATCATCCAGTTTTTACATAATTAGCTTAATGAAAAAATGTCTGGAAATCAATTTTACATATATATATAGCTATTGTGTCCATGTTGACATTGATCAGTAGGCATGGTACAAGACAGGTTCGTTTCGGTTTCAGTAAGAAGTTCTGTCTTGAAATTGTTTTCTTGATGAAAAGGTTAATATTTGCCAACTAGAAAGCATAAATTAATTAATTCCTAATACTATTAAATGCATTTTAAAAATCAATTTTATCCATCCTATGTAAGCCATATTGTGACTTCTTGAGTTGGTAGGTTACTTATCATGTCATATCGTGATTTTAATCATAAAATGTCTTTTAAAAAATACAATGGATTTATGTGCCCATTTACAGTAGATTCAGTGGTCATCTTGAACACATCCCCCTCCAACCTCCAGTCACCTGCTTTATATGGCCAGAATTCTTTGGCACCAACTAGTTTGTGTTTAGAAGCATCCCTTTAGGAAAGTCACTCCTGTAACATGGCCAGCAGCTTGTATATCAGTGCAAATACTGTCCAACTTTCGCCTCACCAGTGGCCATATAATTGGATTTACAGAGAGAACTCTCAAATGCATGATTTTAAATTTATTGATTTCAAAACACAGCACCTGGATATTTGTTCCAACATGCTGATAAAGTACCTAACTTTAATATATACAAAGAGCAAAGTAATCCAGTTATCTTTAGATGTTATTGTTTGTCACTTTAATAATTACTGGCTGTTGTTACCACTGATAATTATCAGGATGACAAAAGCTAACTGCAGACAAACACAGTATCATTCAGCTCAAGTTAGCATGACATCTGGTTGCAATAAAGTTAAATTAGTTGGTGACCTCACAGAAACTAGATACATTTGTATTCTAACTGAGTTACCCTGATGAAAAATATTTATTATCTTCAGATTAATGTTGTTAAATGCAAAGGTAATTAACAAATGTCAGTAATTTCAATTCAGACTTTCATAATGTTGAAATATTTTGATGCCATGTAATTTCACCTCATATGCTCTAAATTGTGCTCATCCTTACAAATAATTATGTATTATTATGTTAAATTTTGGCACATTTGTTGCATGTAGTGTGTGCAAAATATGGGGTTTTAATAATATCCACATTTGCAACGTTTAGATTGTATTGCCTTAATGTAAATATCATGAATAAAATTATTGCTTTGTAGGTAGTATCATGTTAATTCTAGTCGTGCTTTTGCAGACAGTATTTTACATGACTTTTATCCTTCTTTATTTTTTAAACAAAATGTAATTGTTTGTGTTTGAATTTATTGCAGAAGCTTTTTGTTCATTCGTTTGGGTTTTTTGACAATAAGTTCTAGGAATTATTATTATTATTATTATTATTATTATTATTATTGTTAAAAGATTGTGATTTACAATATTGTGATATCTCTTGCAGCCCAGAGATGGGGAACCATCAGTCCGAGTTTTGACCCAAACTCCGATAGAAATTAAAGACAACTATTTTGCAGCTCCTTGTGGTCGCACGGATCTTTTGCAATCTCCAGATCTGTTTCCAGTGGCAGAGGGGAGATATACCCTAAAAGAACTAAATCTGGTCTGGTACATGTATGGTGGGAAGGACTTTGATAGCCCATCACCACATGAAATCAAAGAAAAGCATTCCGATACAGTTATCACTCATATGTACAGGTAAATATTTACCATAAATAATCCTTTTAATTGCCTTTCATTGGAAAGATTACTTCAGTTGAATAGGTGTTGTATTTAGAGTCATTGTAAAATATTTCATAAGAGTTTGGGATCAAGTTTTGCTGTAAAGTTGAGACAAAGTTTTACTGTAATATTGAGATAAAGTTTGCCTTAAAGTTGAGATAAAGTTTTGCTGTAAAGCTGAGATAAAGTTGTGTACTAAGTGCAGTTATTAGAGTAATTAATATTAGATTTTGACTACAGCATCAGTGAACATGGTCCTTTCATTCATGCACCTACACCCTCCAGCTGCATCTTATATAAAATCAAAGTTGTGCACATGTTTTATGCATAAGTTTTTCTCTGTGGTCATAAGTCTAATTTTGGCTTCAAAATCACAGAATTTAACATTTTTTAATTTAAATTCATAAACTATCTGAAGCAACCACATGCTTTATTTTTGCAAGGCAGATCAGACTTATAATTCTTTTTAATTCTTATTTAATATTGATGTTCAAATTCTGTATGTAATTGGTGCAGGCTCTGATGACACAGTATAGGTCATAGCAGAAATGTATGAAGTTCAGATTTAGCAATTTTTATGTCTCCACCATATTCTATAGAACACTTCAGACAGTGTTTCTCATGTATGCACATAAACCCACCCATGTGTCACATATTCATGTTCACACAATAAATTTTGAAGGACTTATTAAATTGAAACCAAATTGTGTTGAAATATCAAGAGTAGTTCAGTGTGATTGTCACCTTTTCCTGCAAATTATGACTAAATTGTTGCATCTATTTTTGTTTGTGGTTTCACTATGGATCTTGAATCTAGATTGGTTCAGTTTAATCATAATAGGCACATCTGTTTCCTCATGACAGATTTCTTATTCTTTGATATTCTTGTGCATAAAGGTTCAGTAAGCTTGTGTAAATTATGTTTTGTGTTGTTGAATTGTTTAAGAAAAGATATTGTATCTATATGTATTTTTTTCTTTCAAGAACCTATGTACATGTAGAGTTAACATTTTCGTAACTGTGTGCTAACAATAATAATAATAATAATAATAATCGTAACAACAACGAGAATAATACTAGTAATAATTATAATAGACCTTAATTATTCTTAATAAAAAGTTGAACCCAAGGGTTTTCTCACACAATGTTTAGATGCAACATATTTAAAACTATTTACAGTTGAAAAATTGAATTATGTAGGATAGGAACTGCCAATAACTGCAGGCAAAAAGAATAAACCAATTCTAATAAATTTATGAAATTACAGTTGAAATGAATCAGGATGTATCTCCAATGCCAAGGAAATAATAACAGATAAGCACTAAATAGGGCCATTCATTTTTTTTATTTATATTTGGTAATTTAGGAAAGTTGTTGTAGAACAGATGGCAGGTTAGTTGAATTACCCAAAACCTTTACAGAGAAAAATGCGTATGAAAGGGAAATATAGTGATTATGTGAATATCAGTTGAATGAATCTTGAGTTATAAATGATTGCTTCCATTTGTTCCAGTGGTAGGGGTTCAAGTGTGTCATTCCACAAGGGCTCCCCAGCCTCTGCAAGAAAATTGTCAGATCTTGCAGGAGGGATTGAGGCCCCTCCTGTACCAAAGGATCCCCTTCAGACCCTAGCAGGACCAAACAGGGACCACAGCAAATATATGGAACTGCATTTAAACAAGGTACTAAGTCTGTCATTTTACTTGTTATAGTAGAACATGATTATTTAATGAGTTTGAAAACCAGACCAAACTGACCATGGAATTGCTTGCATTTTTGTACTTAATAATGTTGACGGGACTTTTTTTCAAGCACTACATCACTAGCTGTTGTGAGTCACTTAAGTAACCCTTGGAATGGTGGTTGTTGAGCTCCAACCACTTTGACAGTTAACTGTATAAACTGTCTGTCTACTCTTTACAGGCTGCAGGTTACAGGTATATATTGTGATGTCAAGAAAGTTTGGAAATCGTCTTTTTATCAAATTGACCAAGTCAGGGAGTTTGCCTATCAAGATCTTGCTTTTTTTGTGACACCCTGTGCTGTGGCGTACATGATCCTATTGACATTGGACTGGACTTTGACTACCATATTTGCCGGACTGAAAGTCGATGTCGAGTATAAATCAAATGAGCAAAATTTAGCAAATTTTCCATCCTTTATCCATATATAACTCAGTGCTGAGTGTAAGACGAGGCCAGATCAATAATTCAGCTTCATCTTTGTCACTTCATTCCACACAGCATCATGAATTTTATCCTGTCTGTAACTCTGTAACCTTTCAGGTCAGAATCATTAAATGTAATTAAGACTACCTAATTTGTTTCACATGAAGTATTTTAAATGTATTATGTACTTTTAGTGACATATAATGATGCTGACATGATAACTTATTGAGTTACTGATAGGATAAAATTTGCGATGCTGTGTGGAATTAAACTATAACAACTTCCGGTTTCATAAATATTAAAGGTATCACTGTATGCTATTTCAGATTACCAGCAGTAGTGAAATGGCATCATTAATGCTAAAATGCTTTTTCCACAGTTCTGTTTTGAAGAGATATACAGAGAGAGGGGTATATGTATTCCATTGCATTTTACTTCTTGTACCTCATGATCAAAATAAAACATCATTGCCTGATATGAGAGAGAGTGAGAGAGATTTTTTGGGTTGTTGTTGTTGTTATACATTACTGCCCCTGTTTAGCTAAAGCTTTTGTCAAAGAGAAATTAATAAATTAAACAGTAAATGTAAACTATGAAAATGCATACCATACTCCAGCAGAGTTTAAATATTCAGAATATTTATATCCATATAGACTCCATTTAGGTTAAATCCCAAAAATGACCATTTTGCACGCTAATTTTCTTTGCAAGTACAATGACTTCTCCATTCCCAAAAAATAAGATTATTTTATTTAAAGTGCATGAACTCTTCCTGTACTTAGATAGCAATTTATTTTGATCTTTGCTCATGCTTCAAATTGCAAACAGTTCTATCAGCAAGTTCAAAAGATGTCACTGGTTGAGAAATTTACATGACTAACGAGCATTTCCTTTCATTATACAGTACCATACTCATAATAACCTATGGTTAGCCTCACTAATCTGATCTTGTCTGCCTAATCTTGACCTCAAACAGGTGTTAGCTTGGAAAACCTGACTACAGCTGTAGCGTATTTAATTAGCATGTAAATACCACTACAAAGCCATGTGACTCTTGGACAATGGAAGTGGTAACTAAATCTAAATGGAATTGCTTACCCAATGGTATTAATTGATTGCACTTGTACATGAGTAAGATCACAGCCATCAGGTAAGTGAGCTATACATTTTGCAATCGTCAAAACATTTCTCCTTCTCCCTCTCTCTCATAATGGGGCATAATTTTTATTTGATTGTGAGGTGCAAGAAGAAAAATGTGATGGAATGTGTCTTTGTCATGGTTATTCATCTTCTAATTTGTCAATTCTAATGCACATATATTTAATCCAATTTAAACAACATATATTACTAGTGCATGCTGCTTTAGCGCAATTACATCGGATGTACGTTAATTTTTAATACTGATGATCATGAATTGTTTAAAATCCTTCTTAATGAGGGGTCCTATATTTTTTCATCCACAGTCTCTTCCCCAAAATGAAATATTTTTTACACATAATTTTTTGTACTTATTGGAGTATTTTTTTCCATACGAAAAATTATGTGACATATGATAAAATGATTTGGATGACATAATCCATCTTTAAGTTGATTCAGAGTATAAGACGAAGCTAAGGTTTTCTAGTCAAAAAGTCCCGTCTTATAGGCTGGCAGATATGGTAAAGGACTTGACGAGTGTGATAATCCTCATGTATTATGACCCTACTATATTCCATTATCAATAAACACCACTAATCAACAATTCATTCTTGTTTTAATTACGATGTACATTGTCACAACAACCACATAGCTATGCAGTGTTATTTACATGGTAATTAAACATGCTTAGCGCTTTGGTTATTCCAGTTGAAACCAGATTGAGGGCAAGAATCGACAGAAGAGGTTAAATCAGTGAGGCTGCCAGTAGGGAAATGAGGCTCTCTTTAGGGAAATGAAAATCTGTCAATGTGCTGTTGAAGCCGTTGTCCATACAGTAGATGTTATAAGGACAAGCGATCATACGCATTACTTTACTTGTTATTCAATCAGACAGCCAGTGTGGTCACCAGTGTAGCCATCTTGAAAATGTTATCACTGGTCCTCCAGAATAGATGGTGTAATCAGAAAGGGGTGTTCACTGAAAGATTTACTGTGATCTCTGATTGGTTCTAAATAGTGTTTGTTGAGCATGCATTTAGACATTTCAGTATGTTGGTCCTAAATGAAAATATTTCAATCTGACATCCAATATGGCTACCATGATGGTCATTTTGAACGTCTTGTTATAACTACTCCTCATTGGATGGTCATATTAGCTTGAACTTTTCATTATAAGATTTCCTTTGATGTCTGGTTGATCCTGATTTAAATAGTGCCCCTTCTGACATCCAGTATAACAGGCATGGTAGCCATGACCAAAATGTTGTTATTACTACTTCTCCTTAATGGACTGTCATATCGTTATGGGGTTTTCATTAAGAGACTTGTGGTGTCTACTTGGTACTAACTGAAAATTATGCCAGTCTGATGTCCATCAGTGCTGTCAAATCTTTTTATTGTTACTTACTGGAGTTTTATCGCTTAACCCAGTTTGTGGATATATCTAAAGAATACCTTGAATGATATCACCTCGATAATATTGGGATGTTCTTTAACAGAAATATGTTATAATAAATTTAACCAAACTTAGCATGTTTGTATTGAGATTGAGACAAGTTCAGTGATATCAGGTTCAAAGTCAAAAGTTAAGACAAAGAATTTTGTACCGCACATATGGGTGTCATGTGAACATGTTAACTCCAACATAAGTAGTCAGTTTGATACCAGATTTTGGTATGTTGTAATTTCTAAATAATATCAGCAATGATTTCCAGGAGATTCTTTCTGTTCAGATGAATGTCAGTCCCATTTGAGAGACTACTGTACTTGTGAAGTCAATTTCAGCTGTTAAGTAGCATGTTTAATAGTTGATCAGTATGGTCATAGTGTTAAAATTTACTTTTACTATACTCCATTACAAACAGGTGCGATTCCAGCATGAAAAATACCCCCTCTCAGCTAAACATGTAGCAAGGCAGATTCTACTGGTGTATGACATAGAGATCCTTGATCGTCTAAAATCCTCCAAGATAAACAAATTTCTGTATCTGTACTCTTCCGAAGAGAAGCCCAGAAGAACACATGCTAACATGGTAAGACATTTGATTTAGGTAGTTCATAGATCACTAACTAAGTGGTCACTTTCCATCCCATATCTGCTCTGTTCAGGATTTTCAGTTAAAATTCAAATATATAGTATACAACAAAATTATATTTTCCAAAATAACCACCTTGGTTATCTAAAGCCCCCTCACACACACACACACACACACACACACACACACACAAAATGATATTTGAAATGTGCCAACTGAAAAAGTTCTCAACCAATCCACTATTTTCTTGAGTGAATTCAATTAAATCAGAGCATTTTGTCATAGCCACACATCTCGGAATACAGATGGTTTTAAAGACAGGTGCAGTTACCTTTGCAACACCTCATGGTACCATTTCCATTTTCACAGCAGAAATCACAGGCATGCTTTGATCTTTGATTGACACTGAAATCTGTCAAAAACAAATTGCATCAAAATTTCAAGTGATAAATATTGGACTTAGGGGTCAGTACTATAGGCCTTTTTTTGGCCCAAAAATTCACAAATTTTCAAAAACGTTACTGATCTTATAATACCATGGCAAAAAATATATCAACATTTGAAAACTTACAATTGCAATTAAATTTTCAAAATTATTTGATATGACATCATAAGCACCTGCTTACAACATCACATTTGACTGTAAAATGGCCATTTTGTGCTAAACTTTGAGCTGTACTTTTTATTTTTTTATACCATCCATTCCAGAAACCTATTTGATATATAATAAGAAACTAGTGCCACTTCATTGATTGTACTGACAATAAATGTATCAAAATTGATATCCTCAGTTGGTGAAGCAATAAAACTATGCTCTAGTGCCTCACATGCTGTATAGTTTATGGCTATTGTACTCTCTCTCTCTCCCTCTCACTCTCTCTCATAACATTTATAGAAATATATCAGTTTTATGATTAATATAAGGAATACTTTTGTCTGAATTATTATTCATATAAACTGATCTTTTCCCCCAAATGATGCATAAACAAAACAGCTTTTGTCACTGACATTTTGAACATTTTTAGTTCATCTCTATGCACAATATCAAGATTTGGCCATTGTTAAAGTACAAAAGTGTATCACTCCATTTTTTTTAATGATCAACAAATACAAAAATTACCTTTTCTGCGGTGGTTTTGGCAAGAATACGACAGAAAGTCAGCACTAAACATGTTCATGTGCAAAGCATTAAATGAAAACAAAATTAGGTGTCAGAGGTAATCAACCAAACCTAATGGAAATATATGCATCATTTATGCATTGTTTCAAAACAACAATCAAGTTTTGTAAGTCTTATCATGGACTGTTATGTATATTGCATTCAAACACATAATAAGGATAAATATTTTTTGGCAATATGTGTGAAAGGAGCTTTTTAAGGTACACATTTATAATCCATGAATATAAGTTCCACAGCAGTCCTGAATAAAAATCAACCACTTAGTAAAGGAAGAGGGAAGGGCATATTTTGTCTATACAAGTTTCATCTGGATCTAAGGGCCAAAAATGACTCTTACAGTACCTACCCTTTTACTATGATTTACTGATGCAGGTATCTGATTGCTGAAAATGGCTGCAAGTACAATTTGCAGGGGAGTAGGATTTTTGTATTACATTTTGGCCAGAATTCTGATCTTGAACATCAAAATGATTTTTTAACCTCTTGGCCACTGAAATCCAACACCAAATCTAATACCTAAATAATATGTGTGGTGTCCACTACACATGCACTGCATATAATATAATCATGTCTGAAACCCTAAAAGGCCAAATTTTAAAACCAGTCAGTCACTAGTAAGGGTGTGTAGAATATGCTATATAATGAATCATGATTGATCAAGTAGGTGGAGCTTAGTTATGTAACTATATCAAACAGGGTAAAAAAGGAAAATGATTGGTCATTATTATGCTACATAATGAATCATGATTGATCAAGTAGGTGGAGCTTAGTTATGTAACTATATCAAACAGGGTAAAAAAGGAAAATGATTGGTCATTATTATGGTGTACTGAGTAGTAGGCTAACTAGTTTTCTTCTGTATAATAATAATAATAATAATAATAATAATAATAATAATAATAATAATAAATACTTTATTTTATGAGGGTAACTTGTTTAGTATATTATACTATTCTCCCCTGAGGTCCTCAGGATGAACCAACTATTGTAAACCAAGAAAAAAATTCATTTAGTATAAAATCACAAAAGTGTCTATGAAATTCATTTAACAGAATAAATTGGAGTGCATATATTTCAATATTTACAATGACAACTGCCTTTTGAGATTGTAGTCATATGTATTGGATTTGAACAGATTTAGATTTGTGTCTGATCTAACTTTCTGGATGGTATATCAGATGGTAAATTTAGGCAAATTCTTGCTGCCATTTTTGAAGTTTGTGAATTGTTTTGATATTAGTATCAATTGTATTTCCCCAAATTGTGCACCAGAAGTCCAAAAGAGGAGAATGAATGCAGTGAGTGGTAGAGAACGTTTTATCCACTGTAAAAGGTAGGTTCTTGAATTTACTACAGAACAAATGTATTTTACTTGCTTCCTCCAGTCTGGATTCTTATCAGCTTGAACTCCCAAAAGATTTTCTGTGAACATTTTCAATTTCTTTGTTGGAGATATACAGCTCAAGATCTGGATTTCTGGTCGCTGAAAACCTTTTCTTAGTTCCAATCAGCAGTGCCTTGGTTTTTGGAGTATTGATAAACATGTTATCCAGTGAGCACTAATATTCAACTTGACATAAACATAAATCCTGTTTTTTATTCAAAGTTATAAAGTTGGAATCAGATTTAGGCAAAGTTGTACACCTCTCCCTCGATAACTCGCACACAACGGGGTCCACAAACATAGACCGCACTATAAGCGAGGGTGCAAGTTACTGAGGGACCTCCAAAAGTTGAAAAAATTCAATTAGATATCGAGAAAACAGCGGAGGGGGGTAGGGAACTGGGCCGTTTAATGACTTAATGCTCATTTTACAATCACGTCGATAATAATTTTTAATAACACGCTTTTTCTAATAAAGTTGTTCGTTATTCTGTTTAAATAACATTTATTTTCAAAATGTCCAACATGTGAAAAATTCCACTGGTTTCAACAACTATCACGTGTACGCGAAAACATCTGTGTATTACGTCACTGCTTTTTGTTTTCTTGATGAGTCTGGAGTGGTATTTAATTGTTTCCTGCCAAATCGGGAGACAAAAGATTGGTGAACTAGACCAACTGTCGATATACCACCAAACAAGATTCCTTTTCTTCAAAAAAAAAAAGAAATTTATTTCGTGAGACAATCGTCTACGTTGAATCTCAATTTTTGTATTGTTCAGTTAGTACAGTATTGATGTCATGATTTCATTGGAAGTAATAATGAGACTTCTTATCATCCCTGAGGATATCTCTAAGTGCCAGTTCAAGAATTCTCTGAAACTCGCTTGCCCACAATGGTCCGTATCTGTGAAACCAAGCTCTTTATTTTACGAAGTATTCATTTCGCTTGGTTATCTTTGATCACAGTTACCAATGAGTCTGTTAATTTAAGGTAGTTTATGTTACATACACAATAACATTTATAACAGTGATTGATCAAATGAAGTGAGTTCACCCAACATATGACTGGGGCCGCTAGATTTTAAGTTTGTAGGATTTTCGTGCCTTTTAACTTTTTTTTTTATTCCAGCTCCTTTATTTGATTCAAAAGACATAATTAACGTGATAATACAATGGAGGCCAGCTTTAATTCAGTGCAACAAAACAACAAATACTTCCGCAAGTCAGTTATCAAAACACGGTCAGCACCTAATTAGGTTCTCAGAGAAACACTTGCGGACATTGCTGTTATGATGGATTGACACATTTTACATTTAATTACAAGAGGACACATTGCATTTATGATGATTACACTTAAAAGGAACTAAAAGATAGAACTAGAACATAAATTTCAATTGATAAAAAATTATTTACATGTAATTTGTATTTATTTATTAAAGTACTGCCTCCACTCGGCGTAAGTGACATTTTCATTGATCGAAATTTCCTTACATATCATTAATTGCGGTGTACTACCGTTTGGAAAGAAAATGTAAAAAATTTTATGACTTATTTTTAAATTTGATATTTTTTAATGTTGATTAAAATTTCAGATCCTATCTACCATTTTCGACGATAAAACGAGCGTTATATCAAAGTTTCAGTTACTAATTTTGATCGCGATTTTCTTAAAGTTCAATAAATAGGGATTAACTTTTGGGGTATTTTTTGGTTTAAAAAATGGGATCCACGCCTGACCCCGCGTTATAAGCGGGTTTGCGAGTTATCAGGACACGAGTTATCGAGGGAGTGGTGTATCATCAGCATATAGATCAGTTTTTGAATGTTGAACATACAGGGGTAAGTCATTTATAAACAGTATGAGTAATACAGGCCCTAAAATAGATCCCTGTGGAACTCCTTTGTTGATGAACATCAGCTCTGATTTAATGTTATTAATATCAGCTTGCTGGCTTCTGTCAGATAGGTATGATTTGAGCCATGAGAATGATTAATGAGAACATTTGTACTTTTCCAGTTTCCATGCAAGTATATTATATCAACTAAATGAGAGGCCTTCTTAAAGTCAAGGTATACAGTTACAACCAATTCTCGGGTGTCTGTTGCAAGAAACCATTCATCAATGAGTTTTGTTAGCTAGACTGACAGGAGTGGTTTCGTCTAAATCCAGATTGCAATGGGTGAATTCAATGGTATTTAGATAAGTAACCATAGACATGTTTGGAAATGGGTCTTAAAAACCAATTTGGCTATAATTGGCTAGATTTGATTTTGAACCCTCTTTATAAACAGGCAAGACCTTAGCAGCCTTCAGTTGAGATGGGAAGATTCCCTTAGCAATGCTTTGATTACTTTTATAAGTAAGAGATGGAGCAATAGTATCAGCACATCGACATTAACAGATGGTTAATTAGGTGTTATCCTTCACCTGTCAGTCACTCTGACAGGTGGCTTCCTGTATGTAACAGCCAGTCAGCTCATGATAAGGATTGGATGAAAACCAAATTCAAACTGCTGATAAAGGAAATGTGCTATTTCCTTTCTTGGATAGTTGGGTCTTGGCTTGTAACCACTCCATCGTAATTTTAGATTAGACCACTGCATAGAATATCCCTGTTTGCAAAACCTCTTAAGCATCCTGTAAAAGTATGAGAAATAAAAAAGAAAATATCATTCAGGATGTGAAAACTGATTTTTGAATTTTTATTAATGATATCATTCATATTTTAAGTAAATGAGTTGTACAATGAAGGATTTAACCCAATTGATAAATGTCCATGTTTTTCTTTCCATATTTTTTCAGGTGTATATAAAGGCTTTACATAGACGGCCAGATCCCAAAGTAGAGGAGGAAGAGTGCTTATTAAAAGTGTCCTTGCAGCCAATTAGACTTAATATTGATCAGGTAAGATGACTTCCCAATTCAGGGTTGTGTCTGTCTGTATATCTGCTATCATGACAATTTTTCCTTTTGCTACATCTTTTCCAAATATGTTGTTACCCTAATTATTAAATAATTTAAGATTCATTTCGCCAGAGTAAAAGCAGCATATAAAAAAAAGAAAAGAAAAACTTCAAAAGATACTTGTCTCTTGACCTTAGAATACAGAAACTATTCTGACTTCTAAGTTTTATAGTTGTTGTAGGGCAATATTGACAAATAACCCCATCTACTCAAGAAAAAATGTAGAAAGCAGCTTTTTCTGAATTCTGTTTCCAAAACAATCAGCAAGTGAAATTAACAGTGTTCTAATAAGGGTGATTTCAGCTGTATATAAATACCACTCCAGATTTGTTTTATGATTATGTTTACAGAGAGGACAGAATAGTTTGAGTATGAGAACGTTGCTGTAATTCCCTTGACCATGAGTTCACTGAAAATGAAACACCATATCTAAATACCCAGAGAATAGCTCTGGAATCCACTGCATTGAAGTTTCTATATTAATTTTAGCCAGCTAATCTTACAAGAAAATATTTCTAGTGGGGGTGGGGCATGACTGTTAGGTGGCATGGGGAGGTAATGTGCAAGAGTTAGTGTCCTATAATATAATCAAAAAAAGAAAAAGTTTCGTGTTTTGGAGGGTTGGATTCAGGAGGTGGTAGGGCTTGTATTCATGATGTTGATGTGACGAGACGAGTATTCTAGAAGAAACATAATTTACTGAAAAAATTGCTTTCTTTGCAGGACACGCTCTTTTTCCTTCACCAGTTCTTCAAAGAATCATTTGGGAGGGACTCTGGTGATTCAGAAAAGGCTCAGCATGGTGAGGGTGATTCCAACCCCTCAGGTCCCAAGTCTATTAGCTCAAATCCCCCACCCCCTCTGATGACTGTTAAGAAAAAGTCACCTTCTCCAGAGGAGAAGTCCCCTGATATGTTGATGCATTTTGATGAGCTTCATCAAGATCAGCAGGCCAGTTTTGGTAGTGCTAGTCAGTCAAGTCAGGAAAGTGATACCTTATCAAAGGGAACACCACAGTCTGATCAACCAGTGTTTTTCAAGTAAGTTACATATCAGTCATGTGTTCAGAGTGCTGCTCATTTTTTCTTTTGTGTTTATTGTCAAGAGTATTTAACCAATTTCCATATGATATACCACAATATCTTGAGTTGCAAGTCTTTACAAGAGTTCTACAGGTGGACATTTGTTAAAATGTTATGCTTATTAACATTTGGTGGTTTATAGAATTTGGTTAGAAATGGATAGATATGAGTTGCAGTTATAGTCCTTGTATCAACAGTTAGAACAGACTGTAATAGATTTACCTTTTATAAAATGTACAAGTTATGTCAGTATGAAATTGTATGTATATTTGTGGTTTTTGACACTGTAGACAGATTAGCAAGTCATTGAATTGCAAAACTTTATGTGTTGAATTTTGGAGTTGATTTTTTTTAAGCATGTCTACAATGTTCCATATGGTAGTATTATACTTGTGAAAATCTAAAGCATGGAAAACCTTTCTTTAAGTTCAAGAATTTTTAATGACACCATAACTTTGATAGAGGTTTCAGTTTGTGCTGTGTAATATGATACCTGTTTTAATTTTGTAAAATTCACTCTTGTATTGAAGAACATGAAGTTTTAAGCTAAAATAAGAATAAATTGATTCCCCTTTATCAGTAATATTGCTCTTTATTCCCCTAGATCCTTTGTTTTTTCTCCTGATGTACCAATTCGACTGGATTATCATGGAAAGTTTGATATGGAACATGTAAGTACATTTACTCAAACATTGATTGTTCATCACAGCACAATAAGGTGTTGACAAGAGAAGCATCAGTTTTGTGCATATTAGTCAAATTGATTACAACTAAGCATCATTTAAAAAAATGAAATTTTCTTGAATCATAGAAACTTGCTTTACTCTTTGATTTTAGTGGTCTCTGCTGACCAAGTCAGTTTCATAAATCTCTTCATATAATTTTATTGCACAAATATTAAAATGTGGAATGTTTTAAGAATAGTTACCTAAATTTGCACATTTTAGAATATGACACAAGAAAATAGTGCATGGTGAATTGTTTTTATGTATGTAGCACTAATCCTATTGTAGCAAGAGCCACTCAAAGGAATTTACCATATATACTCACGTACAAGGCCAACTGCATGTGACGTATAATGTTATGTTTATGTAATTTATTTGTTTGTTAGTTTTAAAATTTTTTAAAATTCAGTTACATGCTATTGTAATGTAACTTTGTTTACTGGATTTGACATTGTCCAGAAATTCAGTTCAGTTCTGTTTGACCTGACTTTTTTATTTTACTGATAAACAACCAGTAATAGAAACATTGTATCTAGTTTCTGACCTTGATTCAGAACCATTACAGTTTTAGTAAACAACATTTTTTTTTAATTCTTTCTCATAGTAAAATTTGTTAAGTTGAATCAAGGTCATAACTGGAGGAATGACTGGTGGTATGTATCTATTGTTACAAACTTCTAGAAGCATGAACTTTTGACCTCATCCGGGAATCTGTTTTGCATCTTAAACTAGTGTATAACTGTTGTCTTTATAGAGATTTTTCAATCGGATTTAAAACACCTGAGTTGTCAAATTACATTATGATGTGACCAGTTTGAGTTGAATTTTTATTTTTTTGAGTTTCAAGTGATTATTTTCCCTGGAAATACAAGTGCTCCTACAAAAAATTCTTGGAGAAAGACATTCACTGAAATTTATACGGAATTCAAAACTGGAATAATATTTTCTGTGATTCAGCAAAGAACTGTTGACACAACAGCACTTTGAAGGTTACAACAGACATCATCACCTTCCATTTTGGATTTCATCGAGACTTGAACTCAGATTCATTCAGGACTTTTTAATAATAGGACTTCTATTTTTTAATTCTTGGATTATTTTTGGATTTGATTCGTAAAACCGTAAGTTCTTTTTCCTCATTTTTCACTTGGTATTCCAGGGAAATAAATTATTTGTTTAATTTTACAAAGCTTGTTGTCTTCACTCTTTTCTGTTACTTTTTGTAAGAGCCTAGACTCATAACAATACTCATGTACAAGGCCAACTGCATGCAACGTAGACAGTGATGTGCCATTGCGTAATACACTGGCTAATCACAATCATTGTTTGTTCTACTTATTACTCCTAAGAAACTGCATAGATCCAGACCTGTGGGTGCCTTGTGCAATGGCAGATCTAGGTGTTTGCAGTTTGACTCACCATGTAAGTGAGTATATGTGGTACCATACAACAGATATGTTTTATTTTGCTGCAAATGTTCTACTAAAATTTTCTTGTCTAGCTGTTCTATAGAAAATAGACCAATGCTTTAAACATTCACATCAGTTATTATTTACCTTAACCTAATCCCTTTAACCAGAGAATAAACTAATAAATATTAAACTATTATATTTGTCTGCAGTTTGCTAACAATTATAGTAGGCATCAATCATGATTATGACCTTTAAATGTATCTGTTGTTAAGTACTTTAGATCAGAAAATATTTCCCAAAGTTATGCCCCCTTGTCTAATGGCACCAGTGTGGAGAAGAGTGGTGTCCTTTGGACACATTGTTATTTAAATTAAAGAATATTGTTTGCATAAAATATTTAATGTTTTCTTTAAAGGAAACAATACAGCCAAGATGGAACACAGGAAATATGTAAAATATTAGAGTGTGGGATTCCACTCATGGTCAGAATGGGCATTGCATCATTAAATATCAGGTCTAATCAAAAGAATCCCTTGTTATAATCACATGAATCATTTACTTTCTTTGAAACAAATAATATGTATATGTAGTGGATACTTTTGGCCAAGAATTTGTATTCCATGCTTTAATGATTTTATTTTTATGTTGTTATAAAAGATGTGAATATAAGAATTCCCATGATTTCTGTCATTTACAGGGAACATTGGCTGGGTTGGGTGGACTAGTGAGTCTAAACAGATCTGAACTGAAACTTAAAAAGCTGCATCATAAACACGGGTAACCAGCCTGCAGAATATATTCTATACATTTTACATAAATTTCCAAATTTTAACACAAATGACAATTTATGCTTTGATATAAATTTTAAAATATTTAAATATGGTCTGGTAAATAAATATATGTATTATTATTGTAATTATTTATATTAACATTCACTCATGCACGTGTTAATCAGATGTAAGATTATAGATATATCACTTCTTATGCCCCAGTTTCTTGCAGCAGGGACATTTTCATTTGATCCTATCTGTCCATCTTTATATCTGTATATATGTTTCATGAGAAGCTCATTAACAATGCTGTGCAAAAGCAGTTTTCACAAATGAAATTTGGCTGGCACATTATGTAAGTATAGGTAGGTAACTTAATTAGAATTTCAGACTGTTCCCTTTTTTTTTTTCATTTGAACCATTGTATGATGCTGATGCTTTAATGAACTAGATGTGGATGTCAGGTTACAATCATAGCAGGGGCCCCGAGTGGCCGAGTGGTCTAAAGCGCTGACCGTTACGGATCACTGCCATCTCACCTCTGTCTGCGTAAGTTCGAGTCCAGGCT
>JAECUM010006732.1:0-92009 GCA_016617855.1 Megalonaias nervosa | reverse complement strand
TATATATATATATATATGTGTGTGTGTGTGTGTGTGTGTGTGTGTGTGTGTGTGTGTGTGTGTGTGTGTGTGTCAAATTTAATGCAGTGGGCTCCGTATCTATTTCGTACCTAATCCTAATCCTACTCATCTTGTTATCTACAGCCATGTATATGTATGACAATTAAGCGTTGTTTTTAATTACTGTTTCTCTCGGAATGCAAATTTACACAGAGCCGTGTGATGAAAAACCTATAACAACTCAGTACGCCCATGTGGGCTGGAGCTAGTGGTCACAGATTATGGGGAATTCATAGACCAATTCACTGACACATTCGGTTATGGGCACATATACTTCACATGGTAAGTTAACATGAGGTAGCTGATACATAGAGTGTGTACTTTTGGAGCTTGTTGCCAATAAAAAAGGTAATTATCACGCAGAATAAAAATACACAACAAATTACACTTGTATATTTATAAGAGGTTTATACGCTTTAATCATATCGGATAAATAAGATAAATAAACATTTAATATTTGAAAATTCATCATGAGGTGATATTAGCAGGTCAACAAAAGCGTTGATTGTTTCTGAAATACAGAAAATGTTACATGGCGTTTTTAGCCCTCATAGCCAATTAGAATGTATCAAGCATATTTTGATTTTTACTTAGTATATACTTTTTCAAACACTGAACATCCGTCGAGCGTTTTAATTCATTTTTTGCTTAAAATTCATAATCTGTAGAATGGTTATGGGGAGATAAGGCAGAAGTAAATATGACATGAACCCTTAATAAAAAGACAGCTGAAGAATGTAAATATTTATTTGTGTAGAATACAAAATGAATAGCGTTAGAGATGGGCAGATTAATGTTCTTATTCTTATGTTCGTTGTCTTTGCAGGCAATTTTATTGGACCAAACTGTTACACCACCCAGACTTGAAAATAAACAAGCATTACATTCACATACCATATTCTAAACGTATATATATATATTGTTACGTATATGTAATTAAATTGCTTTTGTGTAAGTTTTAAATGTCTTTTTATTTTATTTTTGTTTTATTACATTTTATTGTAATGGTAATTTTCATTGGATTTGAATCTTATTTTTCCGAAAATTCACTTCTGATTAGAATGTAAAAGGTATTACATTATCAGTATTTTCAGCTCACCTTGGTTGAAACGTTTTGTAAACACTAAGTGAAAACGGTTGGCTATTACCAAGGTCATGTTCGGCCCACGTGTTAGCTGAATTTTGAGGAGCCTTTCTGTTTTATATATTTCCAGTGTGAGAATCTAATTTTTAGATAGGGCTATTCTTGCCTACGTGATAAATGGCATTTTTTTTATTGCGCTGTTCAAATTAGTGAATCACGTAGCCTGTTACGTGAGCCACCATGTGATCTAAACCGTGGCTTAAAACAGCCATTTGCTAGTAGATCTATCCAGTCGTATTTCAAACCTTGAGGGCTCAAGAGGTTTTTATTGTTGTTGGCAGCTTGTTCTGAAATTCATCTATTTTTTGGAATTTAATAATTTATACTCTAGAAAACTACACAAGTGCTTTTTTTAAATAAAAGTTCTGGGACAAAGACATACAGTGGTAATTTATTCTGGAATTCTAAACGGGAACATTATAAATTGTTATTCAACGAGGATCTGCTGCCATCAGTACAACGACCTCATCTGACGTCATCGCCTCCATATTGGAACTTCATAGAGAGCTGAACCTGGATTCAGTTAGAACTGTTTAGTGATAGGACTTATATTTTTCAATTCTAGGATTAAATTTTGGATCATATTCAAAAACCGTAAGTCCTATTTCATATTTTTACCTTGTTTTCTAGGAAATAAATTATTTTGTTAAAATTCACAAAGCTTGTTGACTTCACTTTTTTCTTTTGTTACATTTGTACAAGCCTATACGTAACAAGAGAAAATTGGGAGCTCGTCCGGGGATATATGAATTTTGGTTAAAATATTTCAGAAAATTGTTTTTTGAAATTTAAATTCCCCTAGTTTTTTAAATCCCAAGTACTATTTTACATTTTGTTTGAAATTTTTAGTGAAAACAACAGGCTTTCTTCCACAATGTCATCAAAAGTGGAGGCTTTTCTTTCTAGTCCAACTCAGGAGCAGTTGGACAGTTTGAAAAAAGATGAGTTGCTTGAACTTGCCAGAAAATACGATCTTTCTGAGGCAAAAGCTTCCTTAACGAAGCAAAAAATTAAAAACATTTTCATTCAGTATTTGGGAGAGAAGAATGTTTTTGATAAAAGTGTTTTGGCATCGGTCAGTAAGTCTGATCAGACTGTGACATTAAAGTAAAGGAATTAAAAATTAAATATGAGATGGAATTGGAGTTAAGGAAGCTCGAGCAGAAAGAGGAAAGAGAGAAACAATTGCAGTTGCAATAGTAGTATACATAGGTGAGGGTTCGAAACCAAAGAGGGCTTAAGGTCAGAAAACCCTCACCCCCTCAGTATATGTAGTTGAGGATTTTATTCCAAAGAAGGTTTAAGGTCAGAAAACTCCAACCCCCTTAAAAATAAATTTATTATGACATTTTTTCACCACCTCAGAGACCGCCTCTCCCTCAAAAAACCACCCTCTTATGTCAGAAAATGATGATAATTTGAAACCCAAAGGGGATTCTAGACCAATAGATTTTTTCATATTAAACAAATGAAATATTATATATAATGTATCATTATAATCCAATCCGACATGTTGGATTTGATCTGACAAACAAATTTTGTAAGAGATTTAATTCAATCAAATCAGCCTAAAGCTATACTGGTATAAAACCTAAAATAATAAGCGATTGTATTAAAAAAGTTGGTTACCATATATCACCAAAATATGGGTCAGTATGGTTATTCGCGATTGAAAATGACGAACGAATAAGAGGTTGGGCAGATGATGTGATGACACTTATTGACAATATGGTTGATATTTTATTTGATAACGATATTTCTAAAGCTATAAATATTTGTTTAAAATAAAAATAATAGTCCCCAGAGAGGACTGTTTGAAGATGATTATATACATATGATTATGATCATATACATATGATTATGATTATATACATATGATTATATACATATTATTATATACATATGGTTATGATTATATACATATGATTATGATTATATACTTATGATTATGCTTATATACATATGATTATATACATATGATTATGATTATATACATATGATTATATACATATGGTTATGATTATATACATATGATTATATCTTAATTAAGGACAGCACAAAACACAGAATCTTAATTACAGTAGCGTATTTACAGCAAGCATATTTACAGCACAGTTTTATACAACCCCATGTGAACCCCTAGGTTGCCAAAGGACATCCTAGCAGGCTCAGAGGTTATATATAAACTTATCTTACGGACAACACATCATAGACACACCCCCAGCGAATTCCTAATGTGCGAAACGAAATATTAGAAATTCATAGGGCTGTCTAGGAATTGCGATTTCATGTAACCCCCCCCCCAAATCAGCAAGCATATTTACAGTAACGTATTTGCATATTTACAGTAACAGTATTTACAGTAACGTATTTACATATATTTACATATATTTACAGGGACAGAGCACATACAAACACAACACTAAGGACAGTACATGTAGACTTAACTAACTTATCTTAAGGACAGCACATACAAACACAGTACATGTAAACTTAACTAAATTATCTTAAGGACGGACATTACAACGGGCCTTCTCTACCTTGAACAGAAAATTTGCATACTCTCCCCAATAATCAACCCAGGGAGTGTGAAAAAACACACCCACCACGTGTTGACATGATGGGAGAGTGTACAAATTTTCTATTGAAACGCAGAAGGGCTGGTCGGAGCCCCATTAAATAGAAGAATTTTGGCATAATTTCGCCCTCGCCGACAATGTGCCGTTCACGAGAATCGAACCACGGACCTCGAGCATGAGAATCCAGCGCGTTAGCAATCGACCACCTGACTTCCTTATGTATATATGTTAAAAAAATTATTATATAGTTACCAAACAGCATTACATTTTCTGATTTTGAAAACACGAAATTTTGCATTATATTTTCCGATTTTGAAAACGTTATTATAAATAAATCGAGAAATACATGATTTTTTATTTTATATTGTACAGAAAAACGAAATCCTAATGTTGGCTGAATACATAGGTTGTTTAAGATCGACTGTTGTCAAGGATACTAATTAATAATGACAACGAGTGGGCTGAATGAAATAAACAGACGCTATTTATATACATTACAAACAGACTCTGCAGAGAAATAATCAATATTCTGCATGAATGGGTTTTTAGGTAAATGACATAGCATATATACTCGCTTACAAGTCGAGGCTAAACTGCAGACAAAAAGATAAAGATCTGCCATAGCATTATGCGCCTGCAGATCAGAGTTTATCTTGTTTGTTTTACTGATTACTTCTAGCAAAACTGTGCAGACTAAGATCTTCTGGTGCATTATACGACAGCATATTTAGGTCTATGCAGTTGGACATAACTTATAAACGAGAATCTACAGTACCTATGTTATCTATGCAAGAGGAATTGCTAGTCATTTCGACAAATACAGAACTGCTACCAGGATTTATAGGTCTTAAAAATTACCATCAGATTTTAGATACATTTCATTAGCCAAAAAAAATTACCAAACAAATGTTGCAGTATATATGCTATGTTCGATAACTACAAAAGATTTTAAACTTAGCTGGAACAGTATTATCTCCCTTGTAAAAATAGATATGGTATACAGAGTTATATTTCTTGACCAATAAACAGTGTCTCAACTGTCGCTATTAAGTACAATGTACTGTCATGATTATACAAATAAAATTTAATTCTACCAGATACTTTACGACTACATTCAAATAGTTCTTTCATTGCTATCTTACTGAGAAGATACTTACTACCTTTTACAAAACCCTTCGACCTATCTAAGTCTATGTTAATTTTAGTATATTGTTGTTGGCTGATCGAATTATGAAAATTGTTACATTTTAGTGCAAGCTCGTCTCGCAAACTTTCGAGATAATTAAAATATTTGCTATCGTCTGATTTGATAAGGGAGAGTTTGATTCTGTCAAATTTACTAAAACAAATACCTGAAATTTCATCGTTAAATTCAAATGATAATTGCTGGTTATTAACCATTATTTTTTTGATTTTGCTATTAACTCCATCGACTAATGTTAAATTTTCAAACATTATTTCTGATGTTTAGACAAAATTACTTGCATAATGTCCAAGTGCTAGTGTATTAATTCCGTCTCTGCAATATCTTTTATCATCGAAATTACTTAGTCCCCGTTTTATAATTGTATTCGTTTCAAGTTATGATGATTTGTTCTGATAACATTTGTTTTGATAAAACTGACATTATTGTTTAGCGCTGCTTTAAAATCGTCAAAATTCATCATCTTTTTCACATATCCTCGAGGAATACCTTTTGCTTTTTTTGTAAGTTTATTGTCATCTAATATGACAGCATGCATTTTACTCTTTAGTCCAACAAATTCCCTAACTGGCATAAACATAAATTCATCTTTCATTTTTCCAATAACTTTCTTATTCGAATTATCTTGAAATTCACTACATGCTGGATAATCTGAAAAATCAAATAGATTTTTATTATTGTAAATATCCTGATAGAGATCTTCACATTTTATATTATAAACTAGCGAATCTGTATCAGTAAATAGCAACTCCGAATCTGGCCACTGCTTTTTGGTAAAATTATAGTGAAAATCGTACATCAGCCACTTCGATATATCAAGCACAGCTGCACCAACAGAAATCGGTTTATTTAACTTTAAATTTGTCTTTCGTCGTTGTATTGCAACAAGATTTTCATTAAATATTTCATACTAACAAAACCATCGTCGTTAACTAATTTATTTCTGCGATTTATGTCATTTACAATTTCAATATTGACTCGCTTTCGAGTATTTTCCATCGTCTTACCAAACACCGAGTTATTCATTAACTTGAAAAAGTTTTTCTCAAATTCGGTTTTAGCCACAGCACGACGTTTCGTATTTAAGTCAATGTAATCTGCCATCCACCTCGACTGATTAAACTTTAGCACGCGATGGACTTTTCTCAGAATTAGTCCAGCATCTACTGCTTGTTTTAAATTTTTGTAATGCATAACGTAACTTCTTTTATTTAACAAATTTGGAACTAACTTATTAACAAATCGAATTTTTTGCTGTTGTCGTTGCTCGTTGTTCAGGAGATAATAAACTATAATTAATCATCATTGACTCTGCACAAAACGGGTAGTCGTTATGTAGATCATGTAACGAACTACGATAATCTAGATCAACTTCAACAAAGTATGAAATATCGGAAAAATTATTATTAATTTTTCTAGGTAAATCTTTTTCAGTTTCCCTAAGAAATAGATCTGGAGTTATCCAATGAAACCCACCGCAGGGCATTGGCTCTGATATCGCATATCCATACAAATTCACACAATCTAGATAAATAATATGATTAGATGGGAGATTTTTATCATAATTTTTCAGATATTTGTTATTAGCTACTGCATATTTTTTTGTTATAACGCTAATTCCGCCTCTGATACCTTTTTCAATATAGTTAAACATATCGACATCTGTTAAGAGATCCAGTTCTATCTTACTTGTTTTTAGTAGAGCGTCCCAAGACAATCCTGGAGCAGAATAATACCAACAGGGGTCTAGTCCATAATTTTTATGACTAACTTGACGAAAACTCTCAAAAACATCTGCTAGTAATAAAACATCTGTTTTCAAATATAAATCGTGATAATCACCAAATGTTTTATAACTAAATTTATTCCAAATATCTTGTGCATATTTGTATTCGTCATCTGTGATATTTTCATTTTGAGTTGGGAGTAAAATTATCTTTATCAGGAAGAGAAGTTTCATCAAATCTGCTCCAGTCGTCGAGATACTCGTACGGAAATATACCTTTTTTTGTCAAATTGTTATAGTTTTCACCAAAGCAACTTTTTAAATTAGCGAAACTACTGCAACCTTTAACAAGCTCATCTAATGATGCTGCCATAAATTGCAGACTGTCAATGAAACGTAATTTACCGAGCGTCACCGACATATACTTTTCAAAATTATTTGGAATATATTTTATTACGTTACTTAATTTTAGTTTAGCTTTAATATTTTCATCACCAAATGCTTCTACAATGATATGACTGTCATAGCCACGAAAGTTATGTAAAACTACTTGAATAAAATCTGGAGCATGAAATTTTAAATTACAGCTGTTATGAGCTGCTCCACGATATTGGCCGGTCAAATGACAATGATCTCGCACCTTATCACGGACTCCGTTGGAGTCTACCAGTAACTTTTCACAAACATGACAATTAACTGCCTCATCGAAATCGAGTTGTTGCTTAGACGTTATTTTCATCGGAGCTGTTTTAAATAATCTGTTAGAAATTTTATTAACTTCGTCTATTAAATTTTTTAATAGCCATACGGCAGGATTTTCACCTCTATATAACTTTATCGGAGTTGAAAATTTATCGTTAGCGCAACAAACTACTTTATAAGCTACTCCGCAAGGAAAATGTTGTTGTATTTTTCTAGTACTTGATTTATTCGGATTATTTTCTGCTCCAACCACAGGAATGAGAAGACACTCGAAATCAGAGTAAATAACAAAAGGAATATTTAGTTTATGATCATAATTTTTAAATTTTAATATTTTTTCTTTTTCGCCAGGCGCGTTATTCTTTGAACGTTGACACAGTATTTGAGATGCTCCTGCAGTATTCCATCGCTAGAAAAACCATGCAAAATATTTTTTATTTTTATTTTTACTATAATGTCTGCCAACTAGGCCGTTAAAGTTTTTTATCCAACAATAATGTCCCTGATAAAATAATAAATTTATTGTATTTGTGTAGCATTTTCTGAGATATATCTCGGGTAAACGTTTTCTCGCTTATCTAATCCGAAAACATTTACTGAGATACTGTTTTGTTTTTCAAACTTTGGTATATGATTTTCTGCTATTGGAAAAGTTATTCCTAAAAAATTTAGTTCGTCTTTGTATGGCAAATATTTTTCAATTCTGCCGAGGTGATCACACTGAGGATGTTTTGCAGAAAGAATAGACCATTGAAAACATTTGTCATCATTGTTTTTGACATTTATACAGCATCTTTTGTTTTTAATTTTTTTAGGGAGATCGACGTACAAACTACCGCGAAGTGCGTTATATTTTGCTGTGTGAAATAAAGCTTCTTTTATCATTTCAAATTTCCAACCCGATCCTGATGCAGTAAATTCTTCTAATTTTTTGTTTATTTCTTGATGTATTTCATCGGCGACCATGGCAATGTTTGTTCCAGTTAATATTTTTCTTGATTTTGCTGTTAAATATGGTTCCGGAATTTCGCTGTCAAAACATTTTCTTTCAAAAATTACATCAAGCACATCCTCAACTGCATGTAACTTTGATAAAATCGTATGATATTGCACTATAAGTTTGATACTTTTATGAGCCGCAAGTTCTTGAGCTATAACTGGTTGCAAAAGATGAAATAAACTTGTGGAGCTAAAATTTGCTAAAATATTTTGATCATCAAGTTTGTAACTATTATCATAACCTGAAAATGCTGAAGCAATTTTTTCTGTTTTGATAATGCTCTTTTTAGCAATATCTCGCAATTTTAACATTATATATATAGTAATATTTTATATTTAATTGAATTTTTTTAATTAGAGATATGAAAATCCTTATAGTATAATGACAGAAATTTTGAGATATCTGATATTGACGGCAGAAGAGCAAGAATTTTATCATGTACACCCAAAGTACAATTTATATGCAGGAAATATGTTAGGTTCTGTTATTAATACAGAATCTAAAAAATCTGTTGGCATATCAACACCAGCTGGAGTATTAATTTCAGTAAAAGGCGATGATACAGAAAGAATGGAAATGTTTAGAAAAGATTTTATTTATACTTTGTTTTGCGACGATATTCCAGAAGGTCAACGAGTATACAGAGTAAATAGCGCAATTTCTGATGATAATTTTGAAAATTTAGCATTACAAAATGAATTTCAACTTCATCCAGTATTTGATCCATATGAGACAAATGATAAGGGAATTATTAGACATAAGAAAAACAAAAAAAGTTGTTGGAAGTTTACAGAACAGTGGATATCTTGGTGTTAATGTACGTGGAACAAAAACTAATTTTGTTTATTATCAATCTCATCGTTTTGTGTTTGAAACTTTTAACGGACTAATACCTAATAGTTTAGTTGTTGATCATAAAAATGGTATTAAAATAGATAATCGTTTGGAAAATTTAGATGTGGTAACGCCAAAAGAAAACAAATGACGTGGAACTGGTGGTAGTAATAATTTTAAAAATCCGGCTAAACAAATAATTTCAATAAATATTGAAACTGGAGAGGAAATGAAATTTAAATCAATAACAGCTGCTGGAAAATATCATAAAATTCATTCAAGTGCAGTAAAATTTGTAGCTGATAATGTAACAAAATCAGCAACATCAATGTTGACAGTTGATAGATTTAATTTTAAATACGATAACTAATGATATTTTCTAAATCATTTCGAGTAAGAGAATTATGACTAAATTCCATGACATCGTCACGATTAATTCGTAATGTCATCATTTTATTTGTATTAAGTTTTATTTTTTCTGCTGCTGTTAATAAAAATCTGTCAGATTAGCCTAATGTTATCATAACATCAACAAAATAAAAACTATGTCCCAACAAACAATTTCGAATTGCCTCAGCTAATTCTTTGTGATTTAATATATTAACTCTTTGATGATATTTTATTTCTCCGAACATCTTATTATTTATTAATTAGGTAAAAGATTATTATAATAATGAACTTAATTGAGAGACTAGCTAAACTATATTCGGGAGATTTTGTTTCAGTTTCAAATTTTACATTAGAAAATATTACTAATGACAGTTTTGCTAGTTATACTGAAAATGATATTTTGCGTAACTATGATGAAGAAGAAGAAGATGTTGTTAGTAAAAAAAAAATTAAGCAGACCAACAACTGGACGATATGATGTTATGTACCATATTGCTAAAAAAATAATAAAATTTAATTTTACTATCACAGGGCCTCATATATTTTGGCAGCTTATAAAACCCTTTTTAAACGTAAAAATAACTGGACAACAAAGAAATATAAAATACGATGTTATTTTTGTTAAAATATTTAATTTAATGCCAGTTGATGAGGCAAGAAAATTACATTTAATTTCTTTATGTAAACCAGTAAAATGTAAATCCGTGCTAATAAAATACGAAGAAATTTATAATAATATTATTCGATCGACTTAGTTGGTACCCAGCTATTAAATTTATCGCCATACCCTCGCCATTTACTAAACTTTTGTTGCCGCGCTTTTTAATAACTTTTTCAATAACAAATATATCTTGTTCTGTTTTCTGAAGTTCTTGCTCGTAAAAACTGCCAGTTATAGGTTCACCTAATAAATCTTTCAACGAGTATGTAACTGGTATTGTTAAAAGTACTTTATCAACAACAAATACTTCTTCACTCCAGTTATGAGTATATCCTTTCTCAAATGTTTTTTTCGTCAGAGAAATTCTAACTTTATCACCAACTTTAAATTTATGTCTGCGGTACATATTTTTGTTTGCTAATATTGGATTTGCAATCGCGTCGTTTGGCGACATTTTCCTTTTGCCTAGCGAAATGGATCTGTTTTTCGTGTTATTATACTCGTCAACAATGTTTTGTAAATTGTCAATATATTTAGTCGTAGTTTTAGCTGTCAAATACTTGTGTATTTTTTCGTTGAGCGTGCGATTAAATCTTTCAACGATGACGCTTTTTTCCTCATTTCCTGTAACATATTTTTAAATGTTATTTTGCTCTAAAAACTGTTCAAATTTTTTATTAAAAAATTCTGCTCCGTGATCAGTCCAGATTCTATTTGGTTTTCTTTCTGTGTTAACAATAATTTATTTTAGCGCATCAGTCATCGATGTCCCTGTTTAATCCGAAACGGGTATACTAAACGCGTATTTACTAAAAACATCTACAACATTAAAAAGATATCTCTTTGGAGCTCCATCGGCGCTAACGTTAAACTGAGCCAGATTTGAAACCTCAACTAAATTTATCGCCCAGATGTCATCAACAGCATTTGCGACAACTTTACGTCGCGGAAACTTTTTTTTTTTAGGTTTATGTAGCTGAGACGCTAGCGTCTCTGAGGCAAGATCATCATATAATTCTTTTTTACCGAATAAGTCTTTACCGAGATCAAGTTTATATTTTGCTCCAATAAAACCCTGAACCAGCCTTCGGTCAACACGATCTCGCATATTTACAGGTTTCATATCACGAAGTTGGTCTAACATTACTTTATCGCAGCTGTGTTTATTTTGTTCGTTGTCTGGAAGTTCAATGTCTCTGTAGCAGATATCATGGCGCATTGCTATTGCATCAACTTGATTGTAAGGCTCTTGTCCTGGCAGCGGATTATCGTTTTCGTCAAGTTGTTTATCAAGAGGATTATAAGGTCCAGTATATTTATGGCCTGGCAATGTCCAACCGCCATTTGGTTTCGGCAATTTGCCAATTAATTTAGGTATATCTATACCTGTTCCAATTATTTCTCTGTTGTTGCATTTCTTGCAATATGTAACAATTTTATTTTGCTCGAGGCATAAATCTCTATGACAATCGCACTCTCATGCCATTATTTATTTTATAACTGACAAACTTTTCAGATTTATAATAATATTGTTTCAGTCGTCTACTAAAATAATTTCTGGATAACCCGCTCCGGACAACTTTGTTTTTGGTAAAAACATACTTTTTCTTTTTCCACAGATTATTCTATTATTTTTTGTTTTTTCTGTTTTTTTTCATCTTTATTTTCTGTTTTAGTTTGACACTTAAGACAATATGTTGACATTGTATATCAGTGAGTTTAGATAAAAATAATTGCAATCTCATCATTAGCGTGAGAAGATTGTTTGTCAAATTGCAAAATAAACTTTAAAAAATCTGGATTTTCAGTCATCTGTTTAATGAAAATTACGCAATAGTATCCACAAGCAGAAGTTCCAACTGGTTAAATTCGATTAGACGAATAATTTATTATTTTCTTTTTACTCATATATTTTTTTGTTGCGTCACTTGGTGGAATTCCGAATGAGTCAAAATAATTGTTATCAAAAACAGCTACCCAATGTGTGCCAGATCCGTCATTGAAATCTTGTATATTTATAACACACGAACCTGGAGTCGGCGATGGAATCGCTGTAAATTCATCTTTAGAATAAACTCCACTAAAATGTTTTACTTTTTTTAGTTTGTCAAGTATATCAAAATTACTTAACGCAGACTTCATCTCTTTGTTCCTGGCAACATTAGTCCTCGTCCTACTCCTAACAGATTTGGCAATAGACTTCCCGCCAATCCTGCTAGTAATGGAGCTATTGGAATAAATTCACCTTTTCTCCTCGGTCGTGTCTTTTTTTTCGTCGTTGTCTTTCTTTTTGTCGTTGTCTTTCTTTTTGCTGTTTTTCGTTTTGGCATTTTATATTTATCTTTAGATAAAAATTTTCTTTATTCCATGACCCTCAACTGCCTTTTTCGTTGCGCCAGATACTGCTCCAGACGCTGCTGCTAATCCTAATGTACCTAACACTGGCAAAATGTTAGGTATTTAAGTTCTGGCCATTACAGATAGTGCCGGACCGAAGAAACCACCTTGTTTTGACATTGCAGATATTTGTGCAGCACTTAAATTTAAAACAAAAGGTTTTTTTGCGATCGTATTTATTTACTTGTTTTTTGGTTAACATTAATTTTGTTAAAGTACCTAAAACACCTGCGGCAACACCTTTGGTGTTAGGGTTGACCTTTAATGAAACCTGCCTTTTATTTGCAACAGCAGCTGCTAATTTTTTAACTTGACCATCTGTCAAATATATTTCTTTTACAATATATTTTGTCATCTTATATTAAAGTTACAGATTAAACTTAAAGTAAAGTGCAAAGCACTTTAAACTTGTACTGACATTTTACCTCCAACAAAGTCAGTCGTTATAGTTCTGTCGCTGATCACTAACGCATATACATATAACTGCGCTGCTGGAACTGCTCCTAATGTCCAAGTAATTTCAATACCAGCAGTTGAAATTACATCTCTTTCATTTTGTTTACTAACATCAAAATAAAATATCGGATAAAGTGTACGAAATTTCTCTACTGATATCTGAGATCCATCTCCAACATCTTGATATTTTTGCAATGCGTCCATAAGATACATGTAAGGTCGAGTAATATTTTTATTAGCGTCATCTGCAAAATTACATTCTATCGCCCGCTCCGGGTATTGCTTTGAATTTATTCTAGCATATATTCGTCTAACATCAGCATTATCAAATATCGCATTATTTTGTTGTTGGTTATTACGTCGCGCTTGTTGCTGAAATACAACAAATAATTGCCGTGGCTTTTGTTCAGTCGACGTTGTTGTGACTCGCCATGTGTAGTCGGTGGTATTTGGAACTGCTGTTTGATATATTTTATGTTGCTGAAAATGAATCTTTTTTGTGCGGTTTTTAAGAATATCATCTAATTCGAGTGATTTTGAAACTGTCGGCGTTATTCGTGGCATCCACAGCGCAAGTTTATTTATGATAAATTGTAAATTATTTCCAGCATTTCTAAACAGGCACTCGTTTTGTTCTGATCGATTTAAAATAAGCGTATGTTTAACTCAACGAAATACTTTATTATAGTCCCTGCAAAAGCCAAATATTGTACTTAGTGGCAGCATCATTGTAATTTGACGTGATTCTGCTGAAAGTTTCCTTCTTTTAGAATAACCTTCATTGTAACGTGCACTTTTAAAACCTACTATATTTCCGTTAACTATAGCTAACATTGCAGCTCCATCAGCTGCTGCTCCTGGTGGTATTATACCAAGATTATTACAAGCTGTAATAAGTAATAATCTTGTAGCGTCTGCATTAGCATCTGCAGCTGGTGCGATTATATCAAGAGAACCAGCATAAACAATAAGAAAATCTCTCACATTTGCAGCACTTCCAGCAGCATCAGCTCCAGCTGCAACTGCTGTCTTTGGAATAAATTCTACAGATGCCGCATTTCCAATTCCAGTATCTTTAAACCACATCATATTAGTTGCAGTTGATTTGGAGTAATCATCGGAAAACGAAATAATATTTAAGATTGTACTTGCAACTTGTAAGTGACTTGAAATATCTTCGACAGTTTGATTGGCCGGCTGATATCTAGCACTTTTAAATAAACACCAACCGTCATTTATAAGAGCTACTTGTGCATCAGCTGCAATTGCGACAGGTGGAACAGCTACTGTCATAATCTGACCACGAACTTCTAACATTGCTTTGTGAGGCAGTAGAAATACGTCATCATCTCGAGTATTAAATGTTCTTTCCCCAGCCTTATTAGGTTCGTTAGAATTTTCGTCGAGATATTCAACATATTCAAATTCTGTTACTGTGTCGTCTGTGTCATAAATTTCTGCTAAATCTAGATAATTTTTTACAGACATTTTTCTTATTTATTAGGTTATACAAAATTTTGTCATCAACGATAGCGAAGCTATTTCGGTGTTGTTACTTTAGATATTAATTTTTGTATAATTTGTTCTCCTTTCGGTGATAAAAGTTTTGTTGTTGTTGTTATCATTGCGCGTTGAGTTTCTTTTGTTGGTGCGATTTCTGAAATAGCTTGTTTGATTGTCGGTCTTTTTATTTTATCAGCTATTTTTTGTCCCAGAGCAGTTCCAGCAGCAGATGCAGCTCCAGTTGCAAAAGCTTTTGATGCGTCAAGTGCAATTGGCGCAACTTTATGAGCTATTCCTGGAATATTTTCTATAATTTTAGCAAATATATTTCCCAAAAATCCTCCTACTATTTTTCTTCGATAAACTTTTTTCTGTTTCATTATATCTGAGGTTGTATAATTTTACTTCCAAATCTTTTAGAAATATGTTTACTATTGTTCGCGTAAGTGTAAATAATAAGTAACAATTTCATTGTTTAAATCCAGTTGTCGTCCAGACTGATCTGTCAATTGCATATTTACTTCTGTTATCTGATTTTCAACGTTTAACGGATAATAAATAACTTGACGTGGACTAATTTTCATAAGAGAACCTGGTGGAACGTCTGGTGAAAAACTATATATCGTTTGTCCTTTACTACCTTTAGCTGAATAAGAACCAGATGCGATAGAACAATTTATCAATGTTGCGTTTACATCAGTTATATTCACTGGAAATTTACCGTCATATGTAACAACATTTTCAGCAACAGCAGAATATATCAAATAATCAAATCCTATCAGTGGTGCGATACTTTTTGGTCTGTCTAGATAAACAAATATATCTTTTAATATCATTCTAGCGCGTAAAGTATTATAATTTGGTGTAAGCTCAAAATTATCAGCTTTACCTCCATTTTTTGTTATAAGTTCTTTTATTATTTTATTTAGATCAGTGACATTATAAGCTCCTTGTGGAATGTTGAATGGTTTCCATGTGGTAAACGGACGATCTATACTAGGAGTAGTAAATTTAAATTCATCATTTACTCCAGTTTTATCATTAGCCATAGAATTCCAACACGTACAGGAAATCAGTCCAATTTCATATTGTTTTTCACGATCTAGTTCTATTGGTGGAATATACTTTACATAAAAATTTGCGCTATCTTTATCAGATTGGCTAGAGTCTAGTAATAATGTTGCTGACATTTATTATTATATTTCTATAAAATTAAGTCGCTATGTAAAGTTTCCTATTCGTCAGATGTTAATAAATTTTCCGATCTCAAATTATCAAGTATGTCAATAATTTCATTGTCAATTTCAGCACCAACATTTCCAGCTTCTTTTGATGATATCAATAACATTAATCTGCCAATCATTTCAGTAACTGATGAAAATATTCTAACTCCAGTTCCTGTTTTCTCTTCTGGTTTATATTGTTTTACACGAGTATCACCAAATACATAAAATTTTCTTTCAAAATCCCACCCCTTACCAAAAGCTTTGTCGCTATTGGCTATTGCTCTTTTTCCAACGAGTAAAGCAATAATACCATTTCTAATTCTATCAACAATTGATGGCATATCTTTTTTTTTTTTTTGGTTGCTTCATTTAATTCATTGTTAGCAGTAACACCGTCGTTCATTATTGTATTTAAATTATCAATAAATTTGTTAAATTCTTCATCATTCCATTTACTTATATTATCAAGATCTTTTATATATATTTTTTTCTAAAAAATGATCATATTCACCTTTTTATATATTATAAATTGCTTGTTTTCTAAATAATCGTCTTAGATCTTCAAAATTCATAAGCTCAACTTTTTTTTGCTCCACTTCAATATTTTCTAATTTTTCTGATAATTTATTTAAAATATTTTTAATCTCCCGTGTGGTTAAACCTGCTAATCTTTGTTCAAATTCTAGTGGATTATTAATTAGCCGATCTATTGTAGCTTGTCTTGCTGCAGGATCAGCTATATTTGCTACAAGTGACTCAGCTAATCTTCTTTTTTCTTCTTCAGATCTTTCAATAATTCTTCCAGCAGCTGCTTCTTGTTGTTCTTTAACTAATCCGAGTAAACCTTTTTCTTGTAATTTTTTAAGTTCTTCTTCTGATAGTGGACCAGTTTCAGGTTGTTTTCCAAGTAAAGCTTCAGTAACTGGTTTGAGAGCGGCGGCTGTTGTTTCTGCTGCAGCCACTTGGCCACGTCGTGCTTGTTGAATCATCTGCCTAAGTTCAGCTTTAGATTTAACAAGTTTTTTTAGATTTTCTATATGTTTTCTGTACTTTGCTTGTCTTTCCATTAATTATATACTATTTTCTATAAAAATTATTGTAGATATTTTTCAATACAACAGCGAAACATTTTACTCGTATCATTTGTTAATTTATCAAACAAAACAAAGTCATATTCATTTGCCGTTGCTTTATGATATAATTCAATAAATTTATCTTTTGTTACATCACCACATTGCTTGTTCGCGATATTTCTAACGTCAACATTGTCAAGTCCTGGAAATAATATAAAACAACCAGTATTTCGCCTAATAAATCTGTCAACATTATAAAAACCTTGGGCGAGATAAATAGAATTACATTTCTTATTACGTGATAGTGAAAAATATGATCTTATTTTATTCATTTCCTCGTTGTTTAGCGGAATATCATCAAAAACAACTATCTTGTGTTCGGACGAATCAAGTTGATTAACTGGAACAAGTTCTTCTGGTTGTTTGATAAAAAAAAATCATCAGCCTCAAGATCATCACGAAGTTTGTTATTATAATTGTTAAGTAGCTCGTACTTATCCTGTTGTGGATTAATTGTGTAAATATAAATGCGATCGTAGTTAAAATTATCTCCGAGAAGTAAATTCATAAGCAAGTTTGTTTTCCCAGATCCAGTTCTTCCAACAATAAGATAATGACAATCTGGAAGTTCGTTTTCATGTTTATGTTTCACCAACCGCTCTGTATCAAAATTTAATATCGACGATTTTGCCATTATTGTTATACAATTTTATGTTGTATAAAAAAAATTGTCAGACGATAATAAATAATGAGCTATTATACAAAATTTAGAACATTAGTAGGAGATTCATCAGCTGTAAGTACAACAATAACAGACGGTAAGGTTGATTTATCAGGTTACCTGAAAAAATCCGGCGACACAATAACGGGAAACCTGTTTATGTCAAATGAACGAGTACTAGATTTAGAAACAGATTATCCACCAATAAATGTCGTTAATACACAAGCTGTTAGTTATGCACAACTTAAATTAGTCGACAATAATAAACTAGATAAATCTGGTGGAACTTTAAGCGGTAACTTAGATATGTCAGGAAAAAAATGTATAAATTTAGAGACCAGGTATCCACCAGCAAACTTAAATCAAACTCAAGCGGTAAGTTATTTACAGTTGAAGTATGTTGATGATAACAAACTCGATAAAATAGGTGGGACAGTTACAGGTAATATTTTCATGAACAAGAATAAAATTATATACCTTGGAGATCCAGCCATAGAATCAGACGCAGCAACAAAAAAAAAAAAATACGTCGACGATCAAGAATCTAAGTATGTGTTAGTGTGCGGTGGTATAATGCGTGCATTTCTCGATATGAATAATAATGGTATTAATGATCTCAGAACACCAGAATCAGATTTTGACGCAGCAACAAAAAAATACGTCGACGATAGCAGCATTCCGACGGTAACAGCAATAACATCGACGATGGAATGATCACATTCAGAAATTATTTTTCCAATCACGTACAAACGTTTCTAAATTTTCGTAGAAATATAAACAAATCTATTAATGAATTTTTTGGAAATCCAGCGGTTGTAGATATTAAACTCGCTGATATTAACACAAAACTAAACGATATTGTTAGTGGAATTCCTAATATCATTGAAAAAACTAATCTTGTTAAAATTCCACACAAACAAAACATCAATGTAGTATACACAGTAGCATCAGGATCAGCAACATGGACACCGCAAAATAACACTATCAAACATACCGCAGAAGTCACTGGTGTATATAGGCTGTCCATATTTAGCGGTGCAAAATTTAGTATATTTACCACATATCTATGGCGTCATTCAATCGATAGTTTTTCTGGAATTGTATCTATGGTGTTAAATAAAGATGTCGAGGAAATATTTCTACTGGCACCATCTGATAAAAAATTAACCGCAACGTCTTACTGGTGGCGTCTGGAATTTGTCGCTGAAACACCTCAGTTAAGTTAATTATAATAAATCAAACCCAGGGACTGGCACTAGAGTTTTTAATATTGTATAAAAATCTGCAAACAAATATTATATAATGAAAAAAAGTATAGTTGATTTTAATCATATTTCAGAAAAAATTCCAAAACAAGGTGTGGACGCTCTAATGCAATATTACAGATATTATCATTAAAAAAAAACTTTGGTGCGTGAAAAAAATGTTACAAATACTATAACAGAATACTTCGAGTGATATCATATTTACCACTGCTAATGACTAGCTCTGGTATAATTTCAAGTGGAGCATCATTAAATCCGTTTTTGTTAATAATATCCGGTGTTGGTGTTTCTCTTGCAACAGCGTGTAAAAAAATTGAGCCTCGTCTTGCAACTAAAAAAAACGCTTGTAAAACAGCAAGTATCACCTATAAAAAATTATTTGATCAGATACGATCTTATTTGCGTGGTATAAAATATGATATGGACGATTTAATACGAGAGTTCCGTATTATTATTGACAGTATGTTAACAGATATTCTACCAATGAGAGTCAGCAGATATGAAAAAGATTATCATAAAATATGGGTTACAACAGTAGTAGATGTTTAATTTTGTACAGCTTTAGAAATATCGTTATCAAATAAAATATCAACCATATTGTCAATAAATGTCATCACATCATCTGCCCAACCTCTTATTCGTTCGTCATTTTCAATCGTAAATAACTATACCGACCCATATTTTGGTGATATATGGTAACCAACCTTTTAATACAATCGCTTATTATTTTAGGTTTTATACCAGTATAGCTTTAGGCTGATTTGATTGAATTAAATCTCTTACAAAATTTGTTTGTCAGATCAAATCCAACATGTCAGATTGGATTATAATGATACATTATATATAATATTTCATTTGTTTAATATGAAAAAATCTATTGGTCTAGAATCCCCTTTGGGTTTCAAATTATCATCATTTTCTGAGATAAGAGGGTGGTTTTTTGAGGGAGAGGGGGTCTCTGAGGTGGTGAAAAAATGTCATAATAAATTTATTTTTAAGGGGGTTGGAGTTTTCTGACCTTAAACCCTCTTTGGAATAAAACCCTCAACTACATATACTGAGGGAGTGAGGGTTTTCTGACCTTAAGCCCTCTTTGGTTTCGAACCCTCACCTATGTATACTACTGCAATTAGAAGAGAAGCAACTGCAATTACAATTTGAGAAAGAGGAGAGAGAGACAGCAAAGAGAGAATGATGAACAAATGAAATTGCAATTTGAGAAAGTGGAGAGAGAGAGAGACCAGAAAGAGAGAATGATAAACAAATGAAATTGCAATTTGAGAAATAGCAGAGAGAGAGAGAGAGGCAGGAGAGTGAGAAAGATAAACAAATGCAGTTACAATTTGAAGAGAGAGAGAGACAGAGACAGAGACAGACAGACAGACAGATGTGTTACGAATATGTAATTAAATTGCTTTAGTGTTAGTTTTAAATTCTTTATATTTTATTTTTGTTTCATTACATTTTATTGTAATGATAATTTTCATTGGATTTGAATCTCTTTTTCGGAAAATTGGCTTGACCCGATTATATTATAACGATTTCTTCAGCACTATTTTTAGCTCACTCTGGTTCATAGATTTTGTAAACACTGAGCAGAAATGATTGGACATTACCAAGGTCATTTTTGGCCCACGTGTTAGCTGAATTGTAAACAGCTTCTTTATTATTTCCAGTGTGAGAATTTGATTCTTAGATAGGGCTATTCTTACTTACGTGATAAATGTCATTTGTTTTATTGCGCTGTTCAAATTAGTAAATCACGTAGCCGTCACGTGAGACTCTATGAGATCTAAAATCGCGGATTAAAAGAGCCATTTTCTATTAGATCTATCCAGTTGTATTTTAAACCTTGAGGGCTCAAGAGGTTTTTATTGTTGTTGCCAGCTTGTTCTGAAGTTTGTTTAGTTTTTGGAATTTAATAATTCATTCTCTAGAAAACTACACAAGTGCTTCATAAATATAAAAGTTCTGGGAGAAAGTTATTCAGTGGAAATTTATTCTGGAATTCTAAACGGAAACATTATAAACTTTGATTCAATTGAGGATCTGTTGCCACCATTACAACGACCTTATCTGACGTCATCGCCTCCATATTGGATCGTCATCGAGATTCGAACCTGGATTAAATTAGAACTGTTTAGTGATAGGATTTATATTTTTTTCAATCCTAGGATTAAATTTTGGATTACATTCACAAACCGTAAGTCCTATTTCATATTTTACTTTGTTTTCTAGGGAAATAAATTATTTTGTTAAAATTTACAAAGCTTGTTGGCTTCACTCTTTTGTCTTGTTACATTTGTACGAGCCTACACGTATCAGATGCAAATACAAAAAGAGAAGGATGAAAAGGAATTTCAAATTAAAATGAAAGATATAGAGCTGGCAAAAGGAAAACACTCCCCTACTTTTGATGTTGATAAAAATATCAAGCTACTACCCTCTTTTCTGCAAAAAGAAGTAGACAGCTATTTTCCTTACTTTGAACAAATTGCTGAAAATTTGAAGTGGCCGAGGGAGTACCGAACTCTATTATTACAATGTGTACTTACTGGTAGAGCACGAAAAATCTATGCATCCCTGTCACTACAGCAAAGTTCTAACTATGATGTGGTTAAGGACTGTATTTTGAAGGGTTATGAGTTAGTCCCTTAGGCTTATCGGCAAAAATTCAGAAATTCTAGAAAATCAACTCACCAGACCTATGTCGAATTTGCATGGGAAAAATCACAAGAATTTGATAGGTGGTGCTCTTCTAGAAAGGTTAACAAAAATTACGAAAGTCTCAGACAACTAATGTTAGTTGAAGAGTTTAGGAACTGTGTCCATAGTGACATTAGGATGTATCTTTATGAGCATAAGATTGAAACCTTTGAAAATGCTGCTCTTGCTGCTGATGAGTATTTTTTAGCTCATAAAGTTCCTGTTGTAGGCAAATCTTTCACTCAGCAGTCTACTGGTAGAAAGGTATTTCAGCCTAACACGACTCTTCCTAAAACTCAATCTGGTACAACTTTTAAAAATCAAGTTTCTGATAAACTTGATTCAAAATCCTTGTCTACTCCTACGTGTGCCTATTGCAAGACGAAAGGACACGTCATTTCTGATTGCTTCAAACTGAAATATAGGCATCAGAATCAAGATAGACCTGTTTCAAATGCTCTTATTTATAAGAGGTCAAGGTCATGGTCATGTATTGAAAACAATACATTTGTTGGGTCTAATAAACCCCCGTCTGATTTTATTATGGAGAATTATGAACCATTCATGTCGAATGGTTCTATATCACTCTTGAGTGATTTGGCCAATCCTGTCCCTATTAAAATTTTAAGGGATACAGGAGCTTCTCAGAGTCTTTTATTATCAGGTACTTTGCCTGTTTCTGAGAAGTCCTGTTCTAATGAGAGTGTTCTTATTCAGGGAGTAGAGTGCGGCTTTGTTAATGTTCCTCTCCATTCTCTAAATTTGTCATCAGAGTTAGTTTCAGGATCTATAACAGTCGGTATAGTGTCTTCTTTACCCGTTGAGGGCATTCATTTGTTACTAGGCAATGACTTAGCTGGAGACAAGGTTGTGGTTAATCCACTTGTAACTGACAAGCCTTCTTTGGATCAGAAACTTGATCCTATTGAAAAAGAATACCCTGATTTATACCCAGCTTGTGCAGTTACCAGAGCTATGGCAAAGAATGATCTTGAGAATGATTTTGGTAAGGAAAATATTCCTTTAGCTGACACATGTATTGGTCAGGCTTTTGATGAGGTCACTTTCACTTATAATTTGGATCAGTCAAAAGGTATTGATCACAGTGATCATCTTTGAACTACTCATTCTCTTTTATCTAATCAGGGTGACAAACGACAATCACTTGTCGTCGAACAGGAAAAAGATCCTGAGATCTCCTGTTTGTTTCAGAGGGCCATTAGTGAAACTGAAGCCAATGAAGTATCTGTCTGTTATTTCATTAAAAATGGAATTCTTATGAGAAAAGGGAGACCTCCCGAGGTACCTGCTAATGACGAGTGTTCAGTGAACTATCAAATTGTAGTTCCAACATCTTACAGACAGGAAATGCTTAGTTTAGCCCATGTCTGGCTGGTCATTTAGGGATAAATAAAACTTAACACAAGATCTTGACTCACTTTTATTGGCCAAAAATCAAAAGTGATGTTTGTAAATTTTGTAGATCTTGTCATAGTTGTCAAATGGTAGGAAAACCCAATCAGAAGATACCTAAGGCTCATCTGCAACCTATTCCTGCATTTGACGAACCATTTAGCAGAATTATGGTAGATTGTGTTGGTCCCTTACCTAAGACCATGTGAGGCAAACAATATTTGCTGACCATTATGTGTGCGTCAACAAGATTCCCAGAGGCAATTCCTTTGAGGAATATTAAAACCAAAACCACAGTAAAAGCTTTGACAAAGGTTTTTACTCAACTTGGCCTTCCCAAATCTGTTCACTCTGGTCAAAGGTCAAATTTTATGTCTGGAATTTTCCAGCTTGTTATGTTTGAATTTGGCACTCAGCAATTCAAATCAAAAGTGAAATTATGGTTTCACAGGACTTTAATTGAGAGAACGTTTGAGTCTTGTGATAGAGTTCATTCTCTTTTGCTCATTCTTCAAAATTTTCTTCAAATTAGATTTCACGGCCCTTACAAAGTAAAGAAGAAAATGAATGAGTTAAATTATAATAATAGTACTCTGATCTAAATAAATTCAAAGAGTATATTCAAAGAGATAGCCAGGTAAATTATGCAATTAATTTAGTTGTACCTGTCCCACAAACTGAGGATTTAAGTGAAGAAATTCAATCGGACTCTGTTGATCTTGGAGCAACAAATCTTTGGAATTCGGAAATTATGAAAAATCTGGACCAGAAACTTTTACATTTGTAACAACAAGAAAGGAATGAACTTAAACAGTTATTATTCGAATATGAGCACTTGTTTCCAGATATTCCTACGAGGACAAACAAAATTTTTCATGACATTGAAATTGTAGATTCAAAACCTGTGGAACAACACCCATACAGGATGAACCCTCTTAAACAGGAATACTTGAAAAAGGAAATTCAGTATTTGCTGGAGAACGATTTCATAGAGTCCAGTAAAAGTGGTTGGAGTTCACCATGTATACTTGTTCCGAAACCAGATAAAGCTTTCCGTATGTGCACCTATTATAGGAAGGTGAACAGTGTGACAAAAACAGATTCATTTCCATTACCAAGAATCGATGACTGTATTGATACAATTGGAAATGCCAAGTACGTCACCAAATTTGACATTCTGAAAGGATTTTGGCAAATTCCACTAACGGAAAGGGCAAAGGAAATTTCGGCCTTTGTGACTCCAGATGGACTCTACCAATATAAAGTAATGCCGTTTTTGTGATGAAAGGTTCCCCAAGTACTTTTCAACGCTTGATGAATATGATTACCTCTGGTCTAGATAATTATGATGTTTTCATCGATGATGTCGTCATCTACAACAACACCTGGAAAGAACATTTAGCCACGATTCGGAATTCTTGGACAGACTCACTGATGCAAATTTGACAATTAATTTATCCAAAAGTGAGTTCTGCCGTGCTTGTGTAACTTTTCTAGGACATATTGTGGGACATGGTCAAGTTAAACCTATAGATGCTAAGGTCAAGGCTATCTCTGAATTCCCTGTGCCTGTCAGTAAAAAGCAACTGATGCGATTTTTGGGTATGGCCGGATACTGTTTTGAAAAATGTTCTGTTTATTCGGATGGAAGCTTTTTCTTTGATTTATAGTTTGTAAAACAGTACAATCTACTTTTACCAGTTCAGATTTGTTTGGGACTATATTTTATGCACAACAAATGAAAGGTGCACCGTCTGTCAGAATGAACGAAATTATTCGTTCTTCTTTCTATCTAAATTATTTCCACTGAAATAAAAACTATGTGATAAAAAGAATATCAGATGGGTAACTATTTAATATTAAATTTATGAAACTCGTTGAATAATATCCTCTTTTGCTCGCCAAGGCTCGCAAAAGCTGGACAGTATTCAACTCGTTTCATAAATTCAATATTAAATCATTACCCATTTGAGATCTTCTATATATTTGTTGCGAAAAGATTCTCTTCCTAATATTTTAGAAGAGACTTTTAAAATTAGACGTGTCATTTTAGGTGACCATCCTTAAAGGAATAGAATATTAAGGGGATATTTTAAGTGACATTTTTTCATCCAGTAGAAATCTGTCTGTTTTGCTAACCTTACTTTTTCTATCTCAGTCTGGATATTTCAGTCCTGTCTTCTCACTCCTGGTGTCCCCACGCTATGAACTACTTTGAAAAAGAAACCCTGGCTTTCTTCTGCGCCCGACGGAGATGTTATAAAATCCAACAACTTCAACAATAGATATATAACAAAAAGAAATACACTCATAAAGCAACTTAAGGTCTCTCCAACTTTAATAACACTATACAAAACATTTTCACACACACACACACACACACACACACACACACACACACACACACACACACACACGCAAGCCGAGCTATATTCATACTCAAGACACATAGGCAATACACATCACTGGCCACACAAACCCAAACTCTCTCAAGTGTTACCGCTTAACCAGCAAAAACCAGAAATGTGTTATGTCACACTAGTTTCTTCTAACTTTTTCGAACACCCAGTTGAATCAAATATAATAATGCGATTGCAAATGTAAACTCCTGTACTTACCAACCAGAGTGGCTCATTCATCAGTCAACGTGCTATTCCACAAAAAGATTTCCATGTAGCGTATCTTTGCACTAGTGATAGAAACACGCCCTACATTTCCAGGACAGAAAATATAAATTTCCAAGAAAGTCATAAGTTAGAATTTTCCTCATACTGTAGGCCTCCTGCACAGTATCGTACCGTTGCCTGCCATAGACCGTTTTCCAAATTAGAACTGATGAAAGTAAAAAAAATTAACCGTATAAAAGGTATTAATCATTTATAGTCAATATCATACGACATCCATCGATTCAGTGTGATAATACAGTAATAATATAAAACGATTTTATATTTCTAATTTCTCATGCGTAGAACTTGTGTAATAAAGGTCGACGTGTCATTTCATTACCCTCAATAACATATTCGTCTTATATATATATATATATATATATATATATATATATATATATATATATATATATATATATATATATATATATATATATATATATATATATATATATATATATATATATATATATATATATATATGATAATGGATAAGTATCTTATGAGTTTATTTTTAATGAGCCTGAACAGATCCAATTACATAGATTAATTGATGATCTAAGCCATTAAATGTGTATGGAAATTATTGGGTTATATGTATTTTACTTTTTAAATGCTCTGTCAAAGACACAAACAGTTAACTTGATCATATATGCATCGGTTCTCAAATGTGTTATTGTTATATAGTGTGATGGATAAATGATTAACGTAATGATACTGACAAGAACATAGAAGCTGAACTAATATCTTCGTCGAAATTTAGATCTTATTACCCCTGTCACCAAAGAAACATGTCGTCAGCATCGACCTTATAAACGGGCACGAGATTAACTGATATATTTGTCAAGATTTAGAACACATAAACAAGCCTGTCGGAACGAAATAAGGTGTTATCAACATGAATGAAAGCCAAACCCATACTGTTAAATCTTGCTTTCTACTACCGTATAAGGCTTCGAAGAAATTAAATATTAAGGGTCCATGAAATAGAAAACGAAAGAGATCATGACTGAGGCAGTTTTTGTAATTTTGAGGTACGGGTCAAACCCCTTTATGGTTGCTGATATTATTCATTTAGCTCAGACATTGCTTTCATGAGTGTACCAATTTCTACAAATCAATAACTTTTAGTCATTTGAAATAACACTTAAAAATCGGAGTAAAAGTATTATAATTCCATTCAATATTACTGTAATAAGGAAGCAACTGTATTTAATGATTGTTATTATCATCAAAGGTAAATGAGTTATAGAGACAATTTATAGGTGGATCAGGTCATCGGTTTAACAAATATTAACGACAATGATACAATAATGGATATTATTGTCTATGATAAAGTTTGACATATTCCATAGAAAGAACTATAATTTCTCTTCATTATTAAAGGCATTTTCTGAATTAGTACAATTAACTGCTTTTTCGTGTCCTGAAAATGTCCCTTTTAAGAACAACAGTTATTAATCGTGTTGAATAGTAAATACGGATTTATTTAGTGCTCAGACCTTAAATGTACAAGTAAAGTAAATCCAGCCTAATTTGTCAATATCACAATAGAAAAATATTCCAGAATATATCAGCATTATATTTTCCTGATAATGACTATGAGATGCTTCAGAAAAAGATACATTTTATTAAGAGTCAGAAGAAATATCAGAATAAAGGCCAATAATTTGCTCATCATTTAAAAATATTGTTTTCGCTTGCTTTAACGAATTTAAAACTATTTTGAAAACCGCCCACAAACTCTAATGGGAAAAGTTTTCTGTAATTTATCACATATACTCTGCTGCTTGTATTTCTAAATTTTATTCATATTTTTATCATATACTAATGTAGGATAATCAACTGGAAATGCATTGTTTTTTATGTATTATTCTGTCAAACTTAACGAATTTTAATATCTGAAAACTATCCCCCACAATGTTCGGATGCTATAAAATTCTATAGAACTTTAGGTAGTGACAAGCTATGGGCAATCGATGTTAATTCTACTTTTGAATTAAGAATTTCGATGACACATTGTCTCTTTATCAGACCAGACTGAGACGAATTAGGGTACTAGTATATCCCGAGGGCAAACTGTTTCCTCTTTACCTTTGAAATTAGATAAGAATGACATATTTGAAAAAGTAAACAGCTAGTCAGTTTTTCCAAATGAGTACGCTGTATTTATTTATTTATATATTTCCATTGTACGGTTATAAATTAAATGCTAGCACTTGTTAGACTAGGTTTAAATATGTTTGTGAATATGTTTTGTGACGGTTTTAAACTCATGATTGATTTCGTTAACGAATGTGTTTAGTACATTTTATTGGCTGTGTTTTGGGAGAAAGTATTTCGAGTTTTGGACACATTCTCAAACATGTTCATGTTTTAGATCTAAACATGCATTACAAATCCTCAATTTCTAAACTCCATATATTAAAAAGTAAGACTATAATATCATGATAACTGTATAACCTGAAATTTTGCCGACCTCCATTGTAAAGAAATGATAAGGCATTGTTGCACATTCACGACCTTAGTCCGACGACCCGTTATCTGATATATAAATGCTCTCTGCTGCACGACTTGAGACAATTGATCCTAGTTTTAGTGAATGAGCATGTTTCCGATCTGCGCCATTCTTTTGGCGGTCGTGGCTACTGCTTTCCCCTCAGAAAGTACCAAACTGTGCATTGAAGATCGCATGCGAAATTTGGAGCACACGGTACAAGTTCTGCAAGATACGTTACTTAAGAAGGAATATCGAATTAAAACGCTTGAATTCGAAATGATCCAAAAGACTTCAGACCTATCTGAATTAAGAGAAAGTATTAGAGATTTGAAGATATCACTACAACAATCAAACATGGCTAATGGCAGTATCAAAAACATTTTTCAAGCCGTTGCGAACAGGGGAAATAGTAAATTTCAAGAGAACAACGATGGAAAAGACAACAAAGATGGGGACAAAGAGAAAACTCAGATGCATCCACCTTTTGGAATAAAGGAAAATGCTAATATTAAGTGGAATATTTCACGTTCAATCCTGTCTTTAGAAAATAGAAAACGTAAGTATTCTCATTTATATTAGTGAAAATTTTGCAATATCGCCATCGTAAAGGCTTTAAGCTCATAGAGAGTTTAAAGAGAAGAATCATAAATAATGCTTTCTTTTGCAGTTTCTTGTAATTGTTGCATAACTATATTTGCGTCCCTTAAAATTCACCCCAAGATATTTTATCTTCTCTGATCTCTGACTCGTTACATCTTGATGAACATCACTGTAATCATAACAAGTGCACGTTGGAACAGTTGCTTGCAGTCCACTTCGTCTACAAAAGACAAACTGCCCCCGATTACACTGATCTTCCGATTTAATTCTTTTTTCATTTTCAGTCTTTGGCAATAAATCATTATTTCTCCAGTAGTTGACTTTAGAAATTCAATGATGTCATAGCATGCTTATAACACTGAGTACTGGTAAGAGTTTTTAAGTGCTTGGGGTAAAAATAAATGTCTCTCTGAGACGTTCTCGGTGATAATTATTCACTATTGTAGACTGGGAAACAACATTCATGCATGCGTTAATTTCATACAAGTAGGAGATGGACATTTAGAATTTCATTATTGAATATACACGAGAAGAGCATAGTTTTACTCTTTGATTTTTGTCGATTTCTCAGGATCGAAGAATTTGTTGAACGTACTCTCAACAGGTCGTATATTTGCATCCTATGGTCTCTAAGGGTCTTTTGTGATTTATGAGCAAAGCTGTCTATGCTTCGTTAGTGTCCTTCTTTATGGATACGTGTTCGTGTAAAGCTGTCATTCAATATAAACATCGCAAACTCCGATTTTTCGTGATTTAATGCGACATTAGATTAGGGTCTATAGTATTCTATCATCTTATAATTTTAAGCATATTGAATATATTTTGATATCATGGTAAACCATTGCATCAAACTGTCTGAAGTTATGATCGCTCTATACGAAGCCACATACGACACAATGAATTTATAGAAATTTATCACAATAGATAAACCTAAATTCGCTGAAATCGTAACAAGGCGTGTGTGTAGTGCATGGAAGACAATTTAAACATTGCTTTGCAGAGAGTCATATAGAAAAGCTCGTCAGTTTAACTGTACTTCCGGTTTGGAAAAGTTTAATTTTCTTGCGAAAACATTTTTAGGTTATATCTATATGGTATTATTGCTTTTCAGATTTCATAAACAGGAATATTACTGCTTTTTATTAGTTTGTAATTTGAAGTTCTATTTAATTGGTTGTAATAAAAGAGAGAAGCTGGAAACTGTGTAAATCATGTTCAATCCTAGCAGTCAATAGTGTCATGGATTGTAATGCTTATTTGGTCTTATGTATCGATAAGAATGACATGTTTTTAGACGAAACTCGTCTCTTTATCGCCATCTTTTAACCAAACAGCTTGTGAAGACTAACGTGTATGGTGTGTGACCACAGAAGAGCAGACGAAAGAAAGTATTATCAAAGTATTAAGAAATAATGTATACAATAAATTGCGCTTTTGTAAAATATCATCCACTGTCTTATTTTTAGGACAATCAGGAACACAGCATGTTGCGTTCCATGCTTATCAGCGTGATTCACGCTCTTACAGCTTCCACGAGATTCTTCAGTACGAGGTAGAGGAGGTGAACGTAGGAGGCGGATTCAATCACTTTGACTCAATTTTTAGCGTACCAATTGCCGGGGTGTATATATTTACGTGGACAATAGTTCCCAACCTTTCCAGCTACGTACAAGCAGAATTGATAATTAACGGTGTTGTGAAAGGCAACGCTTATGCTGAATCTAACGAAATACACAACGTCCATCCTACTACCGGAATCGTCGTTGCTCAAGCGAACAAAGGTGACCACGTTTATGTGCGTAGGGGAGAACAATCTGCTAGTATCGTAAAAAGTGATGATATTTATCAAAGAACAACATTTTCTGGTTGGCTTTTAGTTTGATTTTTATCTTATCTGTGTTACAAAAATTTGCAGCGTCAAAAAAAGACTTATACTTTTACTAACTAGTAATATTTAACTCGTAATATTTGTACGTATACGTTATTCGCGGACTTTTTAGTCCTGATCTCGCCAGGGGCAGTCTGTGAGCTCCGAATGTATTGAGACTGCTGACTCTGAACAACTGGCTTGTCAAAGATTGTTTTGATGCATATAGCCGATTAAAAGGTGACTAGGTGATACTTTTTAATAACTGTGAGATTTTCTTCACATGTCTATTTAGAGATAAAAGGCACTCGTCTCTAACGATGAGCCACCTGAAAATGAAGCACTCGTCAGCAGTGTTTATCATCGATGTTTTACATAATTATGACAGCAGAACGATGCAAAATAACTGTTTGGCATATAATGAAATAGAAAAAATTAAGTGTTCACAAATCATTGTCAAAAATGGGTTTATCAAAGATTGTTTGGATGCATGTGGCCAATTTCAAGTTGAAAACTGGATGACGTGGAAGCGGATGCAAAGGTATTAGTTAACAAAACATTTCCCAGAAGATAAAAATAAGAAAAGAAAAGAAAAGAAAGCGTAAATTCATTGATATTGTATTTTTTCTGTATGATAATTTCTTTTCCTTGTTTTCTTACTGGATGGATACTTGAATCTGCATAATCAATTGAACTTTACCTAAAACAAACTCTCACTATCTGTCTTAAACGTCTATCCATATCCAAAACCCTTGTCAAACTATCCATTTATCTGTCTACCTGTATATATTTATATATGGCTGTCTGCACTCCTCTAACTATATCTGTATCCTAACTATCCGTTTTTCTTCATCAACATACATACATACACACATACATACATACATACATACATACATACATACATACATACATACATACGTACGTACCAAGTGTTCTATATTTGTAAAATAAATATCATGTGAGTCCTTATAACATCCTGTATTTTATTTTACCATATTTTTCCATTCTTTAGTTGTGATATTTCGTTGTCATGTTTTTGGGAAAGCTCAAGTACCCAATGAGCAAGATCAGTTTTCCAGGCATTTCCAGCTTGTCATTGTATGATTGTGGGTGGAACGGGTCTTAGCAAAGCCAGTTTGCTTTTTAATATGCTGCTAAACAATAGATTTAGTTATGAAAAAGTATTTACACGCGTAATCCAAGTCAAGGTACAGACAGGACACTTAGAGACTTTGACGAGGCTGTTAACAGTTTGCTGTCGCTGACCACAACAAGACCGCCTTCAGCAAAACGTTTGCAATATTTGAGCCAGAAGAGATAACGCACGTAGAAGAACTTGATGTAAACATTGACTCTGTTATTGCATTTGATGACATTAAAATTGACCGCGATAAATATGAATAAAATCAAAGAATACTTTTCTTTGACACGAAACAAAAACTTCAATTCTATATATCTGGTACTGTCTTATTATAATAATCAGACAAAATGAAATGTTTTATGTTATGGTCAGGAAAAATGCTAGCTGAACAATTGCCATCGCCAAAACCTGACGAGGTTGCTATGACTTGGTAACGTTTTAGACGAAACCCCACAGGAGCAATTTATAAACGTATGAAAAGTACCAATCTAGTGCACACTGAAAAGTTAGAGTCGTAAGAAAGTCCAGTAAGAACATTTATGAACGAGTGACTTGAAAAACACATGCCAGAAGAAGGAAAAGCCATAGTGACCGAAAAGGAAAAAATACCTAGGTTATGTAAATGGACAAAAACAGCTGACGATTGGATATACTCAGAAATATATAAATATATGATGAAATGTATATAAAAATACGGGAAAAAAAATGAAAAAAGAAAGTCTTGGACCCGTGAAGACTACGATACTTTAAACATTTATCACAATCAACTGGCTGAGGTAAACCAGCGATACTATAGAAGAGTTGCAATTTATAAATCCTCTGAGATAAAAAGCTAATTTTAATGGACATTGGACTTAAGAAAATCCATAGACAATGACCTTAAAGAATAACGCAAGACTGGCCCTCAACTGCGAGACCCATCTCTATCGCTTAGGTAACACCATCTCCAAACGAGGCATTATCATCTCCACTAAAACCATCTCCTCAGAAAATACAACCGTCAGTGAAAGAGAATGTGTTTGAGTGAACTTAGTTAAAGCGTCTCTCTCTGCGTTATCACCTGCTACTTCTTCAACGTCTTCCACTACGACGATGGCAACGAGTAAAGGAATAAAATATTACAGTCATATGGTAGTGCTGATTTTGTGTTTAAAGTTGCTAGCTGCCGGTAAACAAGCTGGTAATGTTGGGGTGGAAATGGATAAATAAATCGTAGATATATTAGAGCATTTAACTCAACAAAGCGTACTTAGTAATGCGGACTAAAAAGTTTTGTACACTGATCTGATTTAGAGAATATGTCTCAGCCTCTACATTTTGATTCCAAGTTGGCTCAAGGAAGCGGCAGTCATTTTACGGTCAGATACGGCACGCCCATAGAGTTATAACGGGATACTCTCTACGAGATCGCTTTAATTTCCGCAGAAAAATGGATCTAGTTTCACAACATTACAGCTAGCAATAACAATTTTTGTATTTTACTTCTGCTAATGATGCAAAAACGATGCTTACCTCAGTCTAGGCGCCAACAACATTATGAACATCGCTGATGAAATTAAAAGAATGATGACAGAAAAAGGTCGTGTTGGTGATAACGTTATTATCGAGCCAAATTATCCTACGCATAAAAAAGACTAACGCTAAAGGGTGGTTATCGAGTTAACTTTACTATCGATAATAGCTTACGAAACTTACTAGGATATAGTTCTTTAATTGTACAAGAAGATGGTATTTACAATGGAGACTTTCCCGTCAACATTAGCAAAGTCAACAGCCTACTCAATAATTGTTCCATAGCTTAAGGATCATCTGACACACGATGAGGCCATATCAACGCAGCTTCAATCCAAAGGAGTTGCCTTAACACCTTCGCCGCTCATTTATTATCCTATTAACAATATCTGCAGCTTACCAGAAATCGCAATGTCAATCTCTGACCAATCTGGAAACCACGTTAATCTTAACAACGGTCACATTTTATTTGTACTTGCGAGCGCCAACCAAGACTATGTAACATAATTGTATAAATGAAGTCAATACGAATTAAGCGCAAAAAGATCATTCAAAGCTGTTCTCAAAGATTGCTAAGGCAGCACCTGACATAGCCAAACAAGTGGTTCCAATTGTACATAATGCCGCAAAAGGTTCCTCTTCAGCTGTAGAATCAGCCGTCCGATAAAAAAAAGTTGAAAACAAAATTAAGGGCACGACAGCACCATAACCCCGTTTTGCGTTAGATCAAGTCAAATAAATCATTAAGGAAAATGCAAACACCAAAGAAGCTGACGGTGTCGTTATTAGCACTACTAAACATATTTTTCCCAAGCACGGTGAAATTATTATGAATGAGCGTGACCTGCATATCAGCAGCCGGTATGAGGAAAGCAGTGTAAAGCATCATGACTGGATCCAGTCTAAAAATAATTTTTGAGTTACAGGATGTATAAAGATGATGTCTAGATATACACCAGAATACTTTAAGCTTTTTGATGAAGCACCCACTGATAAGTCCACGAATGAGTATGAGTATGTCGAATACCTTTACAAGAAATCATGTCAAATGAGTAAGCCTGATACAAGAATTATTTACACGCGTGATGTTTATTTGTTGCCTCAAGAGCTTTTCTTGAAGAGAAGGAGGTTATTTGCAAGCCATGGATGCTCCGTCTGGTAATTTTCTTGCTGACGCAAATGTGTTTCTAACAAACAATGACTGGAGCCAATTTAAGACACTCTGATATCAATCGAATAACCAGATCGTTGAAGAAGTATGCTACTATCTGCCAGCGTCCATCATGAATTTAACTTCGATAAGTGACGACCACAACAGAAGTTCAGGGGAAGAAAAAAACATCATGTTTTCGTATAAGGATAGGAGTAATGAAGCAAGTACCAAAACGTTTATACAAGGCATTGCACTACTTCCTGGAACTGTTCCTGCTATGGCTATGACAACTGAAGCTTAAATTCGTACAGCCATTCGTAATGATTTTATTGATCCAAAAGGTGGAAATTATAATCTTGACTTTGGCATTATGCGCCATCTTACTGATGGTCATAATGAAGTTTACATGTTATTGCCAATTAGTTTTATTTTGGATTCTACCATAACATTGAAACGGTTTTTTGAGTTGTTAAAAATATGATGGTTTGTAACGAGCTGATCCTAATATGTATATGCATCATGAAGATGGTGGTGTTGATTGACAATTCATTTTCACCAAGTTATAGCTTTGAACGACAAAGATAACGCCCTGCATTTATCCTCCCCCTCCCAGAATTTGATAATCATATGTCCAGGTTTAGCAAGAAATTTTATTCTCAGTAAATGCGCGCCTACAAAATGTTACGCATTTACCAGCCCAATTATCGGTGACATGGTGAATAGACAAGACGTTTGTGACAGAAATTGATTACTTCATACTGTTTGATATTTCTGCAAAGTTAGTTAAGCCAATCATAAAATGAATTCTGTCTAATAAGCTGTTATTGCAACGTGGCATAAAATTTTCTATTGGCATTGCGTGTTTATAAAATAAACGGATGACACTGAAATAAGGAGCATTTATTTCCAAACCAGTTCGCGCATTTCATCGCCCTTTTAACATCAAAAACGTTTTAAAATGTCTTTAAATTAGTATTGATCATTTTCAAAAGAGGGTTCTGCCTGGGTTAAGACTGGCGTTTTGGCATGCATTATTAACACTTCAAGGTACAATCCATTACGCGGAAGCTCGTATCTGGAGCTGACAGCCAAAATTAAAAGTTAGTCAAACCTGTGTCAACGTCAAATATAAGGATCACAAATGTTTATGTGTGCTGTGTTATCTGCGGTGTATCCTACAACCATAAATCCAAACCGCCTAATCAACTTCGAAATATATCAGAATGCATTAAATTTTATTGGTATCAATTGTTCTGTTCAGATAAATGACGTGCCAACCTTTGAACATTTAATTTTTTCTGTCAATGTATTTGGCAAAATTTATCCGTTACATATTGCTTCAGTTACTAGCTAAGGCAACAACGTTGCTGAAGTTGATTTTCTTCATATTCATAAAAATATTCAGGATGGCCACCATAGCTAAATCAAAAGTATTTGTTTCAAGATTGACGAAAGGACAATACAACAACCACCAGCATAAGGACTTGCTTTATGAATATGGCTAAGATTTCATCAGTATCATACGATCTATTATGCCAGACAAACAATAAAATACCTTAACATTAAAAAAAAATTATGTCACCTGGCAAAAGTTGCATTTATTATTCCTTCTGATTGTGAAGCAATTAATGTTCCTATTGAGGATGCTAATAATAATCCTAATTCTTCTTTTACCAGAAAGTACCAAGAGCATGTTCCGTTTGTGGCTACTCACACCAGATGTCTGCATTAATAATGCTTTAAGTAAGCTAATAAAATTGTCTTGCGGTGCTGACTGCGGAGAACATTTTATAAAAAGTTTATTTAGTGAACTGAATAATGTAAGCCGCATTAATCCAATAAAAATGATTTATTCTTCACAAAATAGAGAAAAAAATTTGAATCTGAGCTGTGTTGGATCTGTGAGCAACCATTTGGTACTGACAAAGTACGTGATAATTGTCATCTTACTGGAATCGCGGCACAACTGATTACAAGTGAAATCTTCATTTGAAAACGCCAGAATTTATACCAGTAGTGTCATATAATCTTTGCGGTCATGATTCGCATCTCATCATAAAGCACTTTGGAAAGTTTTCTGACAAAATGTTATACCTATTGACATGGAGTGTTATATGTCATTGTCACTTGGGCCACTGCTTCATTGGATGATCTTGTCAAATATGCACAAGAATTGGTGACACACAAAGCAGTTTGCCCTTACGACTACATGTCATCATGGGATAAATTTCAAAAAAAAAAGTCTTCCACAGAAAGAATAATTTTACAGGGAACCTAATGATACTGATGTTTCTGATGCTGGCTGTGACCATGTCTGTAATGACTGGTATTCTTTTTTACTCAAAATAGTATGGGTGAAAATCACGACTTGAATTTATGAACAGATATATTACTTACAGATGTATCTGGAACTTTCGAAATATATGTTTGTCCTATCACGAGTTGGATTCTGCTTGGTATTATTCAAGTCCTGGCTTGTCGTGGGATGCCGAGTTTAAAATGTCAAAGGTAATGGAGTTGTTCAGTGACATGGTCATGTTTCATTTTATTGATAAATTTATCAGTGGTGGAATGTCAGTCAATAGAGATTATATGGCTAACGACAAATATCTGACCCATTATGAATCTGCACAAGAGACCAAACAAATCATTTATTTCGATTCCAATAATCCTTATGATTGGGAGATGAGTCAACAGTGGGTAATTTCCAGATAAGTTTACAGAAAACTTGTTGCAGAGTGATGATGATAATAGCTACATGTTAGAAGTGGATCATGGATACCAGATAACTTACATGATTTGCATAATGATTATCTGCTAGCACCAGAAAACATTACGGTGGATGATTCTATGCTACATCATATTCTGTTGTCAAAGGAAAACATGTTGGCAGCTTCAATGTTCCAAAGCTCATTCCAAATCTGATAGATAAACAACATTATGTGGTTCACAACAGAAATGTAAAACAATGCCTAGACTTCGGTTTACACCTTATCAGAATATATCATGTGTTCAAATTCAGACAAGAAGCCTGGTTGAAAACTTACATTGACTTTAATACAACCAAAAAAAAGTAGCAACAAGTGACTTTGAAAAAGATTTCTTCAGACTGATGAATAATTCTGTCTTTGGTAAAACTTTCGAAAATATCAGAAAACAAGTCAACATAGAGCTAATTAATGATCAATAATGCAGAGACAATTAGTGACTGCATCTGCTTTTACAGCAATAAAAGTATTTGATGAAAATCTAGTGGCCATCCACAAACACAAAGCACTTGTGAAATTAAATAAACCTATCTATGTCGGTATCACAGTGCTTAAGTTGTACATGTATTACTTCCATTATGGCTATATCACAGCAAAGTATAATGATAAAGTCAAATTACTTTTTACAGGTATGGATTCGTTATGTAATGAAATTGCAATAGAAGAACTATATGCAGATACTTTCGCACAAAGGAATTATTTGACCTTTCTGATTATTAACAGAACAACAGCTTTTATGATGCTAGTAACAAAAAGATTATAGGCAAGTTGAAAGATGAAGTACTAGGAACACAAATCATAAAGCTTGTCGGATCAAGTTGACATGTTATGAACACTGTAACACTAAATAAAATCGGATTATCTGCCTATGATGATCTAAGATGTCTTGGAAGATGACATCAACACTTTGGCTTATGATCATTTCAGAAGCCCAAAATACAATTATGTAAATATTTTGACAGAACTAAACTTACTCTAAAGTTAAATAAAACATTATGCTGCTGCAACAAAATAAAATGAAAACCAAACATTGTGAACAGGTGAATAAGATTTCTTTCTTATACCACAAAAACAAAAAAGAATAGCTTGACACCCTTTATCAAGTGATGCTTCAGCTTTAAAATAGATGGAATTAGTTCTCGTTAACCAGTTTCAGACTTTGTTGCTTCTACTGGTTATGCTGTCTTTTATGTATACAAACTCCACAACACAAATTATTTGCCATGTAATGGCTTCGAGATTTGCAATCCTATTATCAGATTTTTTTTTCATTAAGGTGATCAATATCGTTTAGTATAATTCGTTGAAAGCACTCAAATACAAATTGGTGATACTTCCTGATATCTGTCCATACTAGAAACAATAGGATTAAGCCATTGTTATTAGAATCTTTAGCAAGAATTCTTTGATCCAAAACATGTCGTAAGTCTCCATTTTGTTTGCTTTATACATGTTGTAAATGGGATGCTCATTCCAGGCCGTTATATATGTAACTATATCTAATTAAAAATGCATTATGCTTGAAGATAAAATGTAGGCCCACATTGATATATAGTACTGTATACAGAAAGATCATTCTCAAAATCACTAGTATAACTTTTCAGATGCACTAAAAATAATATTTTGTCAAAAGCTCAGTCTCAAAGTGCTAGCCTTGATAAATATTTTAGTTCCTCGGCCGATTAGGAACACCTGCACCCATTCATTAGCGTAAATGTCTTTGAAGATAGGTCAATCCATAATCTTTTCAACTTCCTGTAACCTTTAAGGTTGTGCTCACCTTGGAGGTTAGGCCATATTAACTGCTAACTAACTGCTGCAGGATCCTGATAGATCCAGGTCCGAATGTCACAACAGAGTGAACAACCCCATGAATCACCAGACCTTGTAACAGTTACCTATACATGAACTTCAGTTGTTTTTGTTTTTTTTTTTATAAATCAGAACTTTACTATTTTTCTTAGTTTGTGGTGTAGGCAAATTTGCATACTTGTGTACCTAAAGATACATTGCATTCAAGGGAATTAATTCATATGACACATCATTTATAAATGATATATAACTGGCGGAAGTGTCATTATAATATTTTCAGTGATTCAAAACTTATGGACCTGACAAGTGTATAAGTTCATGAATTACATTTCCCTTTCCATAACCTTGACTTAATGCAAAGGCACTGGCAAAGGTACATAAAAACACACTATCTAATCATGATAGCTATTTGGGCATAGTTTCATTAAAATATTTTTAATGGTTCGAAAGTTATCCTTTAGGCAAGGGCAAGGACACAAATCTGAGTTACATTTCCCATTCTGTGACCTTGAACTTGAGGCAGGGTTGGTGTTGTTGTGGGTGTAACACAATTTTCTGCACATGGCAGCCTGTATGTCTGGTGGAGGAAGAACCCAGAAAAACCCTGGAAGAATTATTGACCCACAGGAAGCTACTGCCATGCCAGTGCCTTGACCACTCAGCCACCTGGCTGTACATAACAAACTGTCAAGCCATGATTATACACAAGTAAAGTTTAAGACATCTGTGGTTTAAAAGTTATACTCCAGAGAAAGATTATAAGACACAGAATGAGATTTTCTCTTGATGTGACCTTTACCTTGAGATATGGAGCCTGGCTATGGACATGACACCTTTTGGTCATGATATGTATTAGGAAAAGTTTCATGAAAATATCTCAAACTGTTATGAAGTTATGGCATGGACAAGCAAATTGTTAATGAATGGATGAATGGACAGATAGACAGACAATAGCAATACATAAAAAGCCCAACTTAAAATGGCATAAAATTGTTTTAAGAAAATAACTGTTTCTTTAACAAACATTTTGTTTTGCAGAAATAAGTGTTTACAAACATTAACAATGTGAAACTTTGTAATGTCATGCAATGCAATAGCAGTTTTTTTTTTCACCTTGATATCATTTTCCAAAGGATAGTAAATTTTCATCAAGGCTCAACTCATAGGTGAATGAGCAAGCAACCTAAGTGGGCCTGAAAGTATTTGAGTGGCTAGCATCTGCTAAATAACCAAATACAAGAGAATTCAGCCCCAAAAATTGCATCAACAGACTGCTTTATTTACAATTTCATTTAATGCTGTTAATTACATATATTATAAAAGAAATTATTTCAGGAGTCCCTATAATTTTGACATCTTTATTGATACTTAATGGCATATCATTTGCTGAAAACTGAAAGGCCTCAAACCAGGATGTTTTTTTTTGGTCAAAGTTGTTCAAATTTTGTTGTTTTTTTTGGGGAGGGGGTGTTATTTATATGTCTATTGTTAGTAATGATGGCATTATTTAATGGCATATGGGCATCATTTGTAGTGTTGCACCTCAAGCATGGGATTGTGGGGTTTCCTACATTTTTTTGTCTCATGTCCCCAAAAGCTTGACCCTCTATGCCCCCCTTGATATGCTTTTCAAATTCAACCCCAACTTTTCTTAGTGGATTTACATCCACATCAATGTAGTGCTAGAAATGGCCAAAAATTGCTAAAGGTGATACAAACTGTAAGGCGGCAATGAATACCCATTTTAAAATAATGTATCTGGCAATGTAAACATTCTAAGTTTGTAGTTGTTAGACGAGTTGAAAAATAAAATCATTGAAAGCCACTAGTGTAAGGTACGTTTTAGGTTAAAGTCACACCTACAGTGAGGAAGATTTAATTTTTGTTTTAGGTTGAATTAATTATAAAAGAGACTAAACTTATGCCAATACACAATATGCCTCTTAATGAATGATATATTAGTCTGAAAATATAAGTAATTTTTGGAGAATTAGTGAACAATAAAGTTAAATGAAAACAAGATCTGGAACGGAAAATTCTGATGCTTCAGCTCATTTAACCAGATATTTAAACATGTTAATGTTTTCAGGAGTTACTTGAGCACATGATGAAACATTTATTCCAATAATGTAAGTGTCTAAGGAAAATAAGTAAGTACAGTGCTGACAACAAAGGTGGTAAAACTGTTAAAACAAAAACGATTATCACAGTTATGTAGCACTACAAGTGTATTACAACAATTTTCTTATGCTCCTTTAAAATGTTGTGTGTTCTCCAAATTTGGATCCTAGGTGCAACAGTTTCTGTAAATTTTAAAGGCCTACAAGCTAGGCTGCTTTCTTTTAAAATTGGTTGAACTGTTTCTGAAAATTTACTGAAGAACGTTTTTAAGCTTATAGTGAAAGCAGTGATATTTGATGGCAGATCAAGATTACTTTGCAAGTATCTGGCCAGGATGCTATCTCAACTTAGGCTAAATTCTGTATCAAGATTATTTTGTAAATATCTGGCCAGGATGCTATCTCAGCTTAGGCTAAATTCTGTATCAAGATCATTTTGTAAATATCTGGCCAGGATGCTATCTCAACTTAGGCTAAATTCTGTATCAAGATCATTTTGTAAATATCTGGCCAGGATGCTATCTCAACTTAGGCTAAATTCTGTAAAGCAGTATTATTTGATAGCAGACCATTATCATTTGTAAACATTATAAAAGCTTTCATACCAGGATGTTTTATGTTAAATTTACTTAAGACCTGTTGACTAGTTTTTTATTGCAGATTGTATCATTTAGGTCAAATTCTGTTTTTGAGAAGTCATTTAAAGGTTCTTATATTTTTAGCAATAGCAGCCATGTCTAATAGCAGATAGGCATTATATTAATAAATATGAAAGGCCTGGATGATTTCTGCTAAGCTTGGCTTAAATGGGTTTGTAGTATCCATAAGACAATCTTATACTGGCTTTCCATCTTTACCAAAATCCAAAATTCGGTTTGAAAACAAAGTTTTACAAACCTTCAGTTTAGTATTTTCCAACGGAACTACTATGAGATATTACAACACTGAGACAATCGGCTGTTATTCCATTGTATTACTATCCCTAAGAAAATCATTAATAATTTGTGTCTGTTATGTCTTAGAGATTTTGTCAGTTAATGAAGAATGCTACTTGCATTCAGCTAATAGCAGCAGTAAAGAATTCCATCACAAAGCAAACAGGTTAAATTTGGCCAATCCAGAAATTTTGCTTGCATTAAAACTTAGTCATTTCATTCAAATCCAACTATTTCCAGAAAATACCAAATAACCTTTGCTGATTTTTGGATATATTGGGTTTTAAGTTAATATCTAACACAAGTAAGATAGTCTAAGTGCATCTTGACTTACAACTGATGTTGAAAAATGAAGGAAATATATAAGGTAGTTTATCAGTACAGTGATACTTTATCAGTACAGTGATACCTATATGAGACCATAACCATCATTAGAATAAGTCAAATCTGTGAAATGATTAGGGTGCATGATGATTTCCCATGATTCTTGTACAAATATGGCAGCCAGTTCAGAGACGTATTTCTGACAGCAGGGATTGTGCCCATATGTGGCGAGACCAAGAACATGTCACAGCAAATATAAGGCAACCAAACATACCCTGCAGTCCAACATGGATGTGAGCTGTCAACACTGTTTTTCTAATAGATTATATGCACAACGGAAGACATATAACACATGAACAACAGACAGAGGGGCATACCACAAACTCACTAGGCCATTTGTAAGACAACTATAAAATTTGATTAAAAATAAACAATGGAAGAAAGTTTACCACAGTGGAAGAAGTTTAATGTATAAAGTAATATAATCACAAATTATTTTGTCAATTATACACACATGGAGCTTAAATACAAGGTTTTATGATAAAGTCTACACAAGAAAGTTGACACAAATTTTAAATATCTTACAAGACCAAACTTAAATAAGGGATGTTAAATTTAAACATACATGGTACCCATGGAAGGACTCTTTTATAATATATATGTCAGGGTACTCTGGTTACTCACTGAGTTCATATGTAAATTAAAAAATCCAAACTGTATCTATTAGTTACTATGAAAGTGCCTTTCCTGGGTCCCATGAATATTACTTGCGCAGCCCCAAGTCAGTACAAGTATAAACTGTCCGAAGCGAAAATATCAACAAATGCAAGCAACTAAGGCACTCATGAAAACATATGGAAGCAAGCAAAATTCCCAGACCATAATTTTGTGCAAAAAAATAAAATGGACCATGCCTGGTAAATCCAATGATATGGATATAACCTCCTGTTTCAGTGCGATAAAACCTGTAAAACCTAAAGAAAAGAAGCTCAAGTTTCAAACAGCTTGAAAAATACTGATGTGCAATTTAGATATAACGAATGACTAATGTAAAGTTTACTAAGTATATATTTGATATAAGCTCATATGAAAACAACTATTTGTTGATTCAATAAAAAATTTATCCATCCAAACTGTTAACTCTGCTGAAATTTTTAACTGATTCATCAATTAATAGAACAGGAGATTGAGAAATAATGAAATAATTACCAAATATAACTGTGCAGAAAGGTCTTTGATCAGCTCATTTTTAAAGGGTAATAGTTTTGTTAACTAAGAATTTACTCTCATTCATTGATCTGCCATGACAAGTCATCTTTATTGGTGAGAATATATAATGATGGATGCGCATGATTTTTTGTTGTCAGTACAAAATCTACTGCTGTTCATTAACAACTGGACAATAGCCTTTATAGCACATAATCCTTAAATAATAACTTTAATGAATGCCCTTCATTAAGTCAGTCACTGTAACAAAGCACAATGTATTTTTAAAACAAGTTTGCAACCATTTTATGTTTTCTGAATATCCAGTAACAATTAAATCTCAGTACATGCTAATATGAAGGCCACAGGAATTTAGTAATGTAGTCTTACTATTTCATTATAGTAATGCAAGAATAAAATATAAAACCATGTCACTGTCAAACGTTAATGTGAAAGCGACTGACTCTGTAAAATGGATTCTTATACATCTACATCTTTTAAGTGCTTGTTCTTGGCGATGTCTTCAGTGTTAAGTTTTTTTAAAGCCCCTGCCAAAGGGAGAAACCTTTGTTCTGCCACCATTTAAAAGTGCTGTACCACAAAAAATAGCAGAAGAGAGTACTGAGGGGAAAAGAAAACAGTGAAGCCCCTCTATTGCCAGTTCCAGCAGTTGCTAAAATTGTCATATAAAAAGATAGCAGTGGTAAACTGCTCATACTTGTGTGCAGTAAATAATGGCAAAGTACAAATGCTTGCTAGTGAAACAGAGCCCATTGAAGCTGAGACTGTTTCTGAGCCCACAGTAGACAATCTGGACTACAGCGGAGATCTGAGAGATATGAACCAATTCCATGGTACTATCAAGTCACCAGTAAGAGGAAAATACAAGAAATTGGAGATCAATGGTAAAATAATTGTTGAGATCAAACTATGTTGAATTAGGCCCAGAGCTGCTAAGTACCACCTTACACCAAGTACTTTCAGAACAAAGAAAGGATCCCTCCCTGGTGCTAACCAACCCATGACGTATTCACATGAGGAGCAGGAGATTGCATCCTGGTTACTCTGTATGTGGGACCATCATATGCCTGAGACAAATGTGATGTTACAGATTATGCCATAACTGTAATTCTGGAGGAAAACCCAAAGTTTCATCGTTCAAATGGCTGGATTCATAACTTTTTCAAGAGAACTGGACTTGCATTGAGAAGCAAACCTCCATGTCTCAGAAACTACGGTGAGATTTGGTGGAAAGATAGACAATTTCAATAATTATACTAGAAGGATGTAGGAGGAAGAGGAGAAAGAGGAGGAATTTGATTACCATTTAATTGGAAACATTGTTAAAACACCAGTGTATTCTGACTTGGTACCTGGAAAGATTATTGATAGAAGAGAGGTGCAGGTTTGAGGCATTGGTAGTAACAAGGACCTTTTGTGTACTGACATCTGATGACTTGTTACACCCATGATCATCTTTTGGGGAAAAAGAGAATTAAAGAATGTAAAGGTCCCAAAGGGAGTAACAGTGATGGTGCAAAAAAGGGCTTGGATGGATGAACATTTTACGTTGGCATATCATGATGAAATCTGCCAAGCACACATGAAGCGCTCACCTTCTCTCCTGATTTAGATTCATTTCATGGCCATTTGACAGATGCAGTTTTAAAAAAATCAGGGAAATTATCTATAACAAAATTGCAGTAATCTCTGGTGGATGTAAAAGCAAACAGCATCCACTCAAAATGTATTTAAACAAACCATTCAATGGACTGTTGTGGAGAAAATGGTCAGACTGCATGATGGACCAGACTTCCAGTAGTGAAGTAGCCACTGAGGCTGGACAGGAGACAAACTAAAAAATTCTGGCTCCTTCAAAGCAGCAGATAACTGACAGAATTTTTTCAGCCTCTGAAGAATTAAAGAAGAAAATGGGAATTATCATCTACAGCTTCAAAGTTACTGGACTTTCAACTGCAATTAATGGCAGAGAGAACCACTGTATAAGGAACGATAATGCATCTCCACTGGAAAGTTTCTCCAGTGACGACAATGATAAATGGTTTCAGGGTTTTGAACCAGGATATTTGCAGAACTTTTAATCATTCAGAATTTTTCATTACCTGGTTTTTATTGCATTTTTTGTGCCTTCATTCATCACTTATCTCAAATTATTTGCTTGTGGATAAAAACATTTTGTCTCTATAATACATACATGTATCATTTTATCTCTCTCTCTCTCTCTCTCTCTCTCTCTCTCTCTATATATATATATATATATATATATATATATATATATATATATATAGGCACTGGCTGTTAAATGCATTTACCATTCATATTTATTTTAAATGGCAAAAATCTCATTTTTCAACCAACAGTTATTATTTTCATTTCCCTACTTATGGCATCATTAATTTGATCTCATCTGTGGGCCTGCTGCACCAATCCAGCCTTGAATTACATGGACAGTAAATTCCCCAATAAAGACCTTGGTTTTAGTCTTAAACAATACACTTAACAAGCACAGTTTACTAAATTCATCAATACAGTATCTTGTTTAGACAATGTTATAAACATCTTCAATACCCTATGGGTAGCCTCATTTCCCCCACTGACAGATTCAGTAATTTTATCTTGTCAATGCAAATCTTGTCCTGAAACCAGTATTTACTGGAAATGACCAAGTTAAGGGTCTAGACATATTTAATTAGCATGTACCAGGTAATAACTCTGCATAACCATGTGGTTCTGAGACAATGGCTATTTTAATTACAAAAAGAATGAGCTGTTTATTCAGGTGTTAATTGAAAATGGAATATAGTAGTGCCCTTTTCTGTGTGTAAATGAAGAAGATTACAATTGTCAGGTAACCAAACAAAAAAGATTACAAACACCTTGTAACCTATCTCTCTCCAACAGCTACAAGTCAATAACACTCTCAATACACAGAATCTTATACACTGACAATTATTTCATCTCTCTCTCTCTCATACACACACTCACTAAAAACAACAAAATTATTTTATTTTTTAATTGTCATTTGACAATTAGGTTACTGTTGCTGTAAGAAGACAAGTTGTACATAAATTTGGGAACAGGGGCTCATAATGTTGCTTGCAATTTCCCTACAATAACAAAGTGAAACTCCTCAAAACCAAAACCTCAGTAATCCATAATCTCCTCAAGACCCAAACCTCAGTAATCCATAATCTCCTCAAGACCCAAACCTCAGTAATCCATAATCTCCTCAAAAGAAAAATGTTAGTCCTAAACTTTTCTTTCTTTAATACCATCATCTTCCTCAGCAATCCGAAACCACATAACTCTGAATACATTAAACAAATTTCAATCGCAAATTTCAATTTTGTTTTTTAAAATAAAAAACAAACAAATAAATTCCTGGCAATTGCTGGAATAGATTAATTATAGTTAACAGATATTGTAATGGTCTGATCTGTGAGCCAAAGACCCGGAAAATGTCCCATGGACACGTGAGGTTAAAACACACATGATGTGCGTTCCTACACAGATTAGGGTTGAACACAGATTAGGGCTGACTGCTAATATGAAGTCTTTGCACCATACAAAAGAACCAGCTTTTACGGCTAATTACATGCATAAATAACTAAATGCTTGTATGGAAGCCATTTGAAAAACACTATCTGATAATTATCTAACTGTGATTGATGCTATTCATTTGTATACATGATCAATAAGAACATAGCTTGTTTCTTAAATTAAATATCAGGGCTTTATTAGCCAGGCACGTGACCTCGCTTTTGATGCTTTGCCAACATAAGTCAGATTCACTCAACTGATTTTCAACAGAGATAAATCATTACACACATGTATTTAAGCAGCAATGACTGTCATTTGTCGTCACTTGCATGTCAAGATGTCAGAATGAGCGTAAGTGTCATACGATTGAATTATCATTACAGGATAAAATTTGATCTATCAATATGAATCTGTGCCAAAACCTACACTGAAGAAACTAGGGGAAACATTCCACACTGGAAGATCTACTGTTTCAGATATTCTAAAGAAAATGGAATGCAAACAAGCATAATTTCAATAATGCCTGCAAATCTGACAAACTGAATGATCTTGTGTGGCAAGGGTTTAGCCAAGCTAGAACAAAAACATTTTCATCTCAGGCCCTATAATCAAAGAAAAGGCAAGTAATTTATAATCAAAGAAAAGGCAAGTAATTTTACCAAAGAACTATAAATTTTGGGCTTTAAAGGATCAAACAGATGATCAGACCTTTGGAAACTGTGCTATTCTGTCCAGAGATTTAAAGTAAGCAGGGAGAGTGCCCATGTTGATACAGTGATAGTGGAAGAATATCAAGAAAGAATACCAGAAATTATTAGAGACTCTTCATAACAAATTTGTGATGGAAACGGGCACTTCCTGAAAACACTGTCAGTAAAAGGATGGTTTTCATGAAAGCAATCAGGTTGATGATGAAAGCAATCAATAAAGATGAAAATGCATGTTCTGATTCATCCAGCTGTGATATGAGATATGTTGAAGTTTAGATAAAAATATGTTTCCTAATTTTGTGCATTCTTACAGACACTGATTCTCTCATAACTGAATTCTTTCTTTCTCTCCCATCCAATAAGGGTCACTTTCTTTCAGATCTGCAAAAACCTCAGTAAACTGAAAACTTCTCCAAACCAAAAAACATTTGTGTCCCAAGGTTTTCAGTTTTGAGGGGTTTCACTGTACATGTATTATTTAAAAGGTACCTAAATTAAGCATAAGAACCCCTATGACTTGGATAATGTTAATAACCTTGCCAACATAACACAATATAACAGCTATACAAAGAAATATGCTCTGCATGCACATGATCTTACATACCGAGATGTTAATGTTTCATATCTCTTTCTCTCTCTCTCTCACACACACACACACACACACACACACACATTAATAACAACCAAAGGTCTTTCTGAATACTTGTTCCTTTAATGTAATTAGGCTGAGAGCAAAATCAGACAAAAGCATTTATTTTTTTATGTTAGTACTGTTAGGTTACCAAATATTGGGTGTCATGTAGACTGCATTTGGGTAAGAAGCCTTTATTTTTCATAGTCTGTACTCAAAAATAAATATGACATATGGTAGGTGTGGTCTTCTGGAACCTAGTAAGTCATGATTTAAATTTGATTCATATGAAAAGAAGAAATGAAAGACAGTATTAGAAACTACTCTATATGATTGCTTATATGTTGGGTCCAGCTGCAAACTGCATAGACCCAGATCTGCCAATGCATAATGTGTTGGCAGATCTGGATCTATAAAGTTTATTTAGAGTAATCAGTAGAACAAACAACAAAGACCCTTATCGGCCAGTGTGTTATGTGACAGCAGATCATGGTGTTATGTTGTTTGCAGCTGGACCTGATAAGTGAATATATATAGGCACTTGAATATGACAACAAATTAGTAACATTATTTTGGCAGCGTAGATATTTCAGTTTTAGGAGAATACAGGCACTGTTAACTAAGCCTTCAGCAGCATCAACAAAGTAGACCCTGAAAACATTTATGATCCAATTATGGCCAAATTCTGAGAAATGGACGAAAGGATGAATTGTCGGCAACCTAATATTTCTTACAAGTTACACTCCCTACTTTAATGACCCCAAAAGCTTTCCTCTTCATATTCTTCTTTCTTATCAGTTTATCTCAAGTTGTAAAAACACCTTCCTGTCACCAATGAACATACAACCTTCGTCAGATACGGGGCTTCACAACATTCCAAAAATGACTGCAAAATGCTTAATTAATTTCAGGACTGTGACTGGAGGCTTTTCATTCTGGAAGATGCATATTCTATGGCTAACTGTAGTATGCCCTTTTCACAGCACCTTAATTTAACAGCCAGTGAGGCATTCTGTGACAAACTATTCTTCTTCAAAAGCTCTTCATCATCCTGAAGAAAAAAAAAAGATAGATCGTGGTACAGATAATAGAACATCAAATATTCATTTGAAATAAATAACAAAGCTATAATTTTTTAGCTCTTTTCCTCGTCACTCATTATATCTTTACCCAGCACACATACACACACCCTTTACCCACTGATTAAAATTAAAAAACAGTATTGCTATTCTGCAATCCTCCTCTAATTTAAAATTTAAACAATATATAAACTACAAAACTGCATGCATGCACTTATGTACATAGCCATATTACACAGTCAGGCAGGCAAAATCATAACCAGTCATTTCTTCACAAATAAGACATGAACAAACCTGACTCTGGCAGCGTATAATAAAATTTTAAAAAATCAATTCATCAGTTACACAACAATTACATTTAAGAACTGAAAAGGAATCTTATACCCTACACAAAAATTGCCTTGGAGACCTTGAAATGCATCTTGTGCCTCATTAAATCACAGGTGCCATCATGCAAACCCATAAACATCAACCTGACAAAAGCTGAGTGAACCATCTGGTATGGTAGGAGTTTTATTAAATGGAAGAAAGGAAAAAGGTATGATAACCATTTAGTCTTGTGAACAGGCAATGCTAACATACTATGCAGCAATACCAATTTGTGGTTTCCATTACTCACATCCCTAAAACATCAGCATTTTCAGTTTAGAAGTTCTCCAACACCAGTCATAAATGAAGTGTTCTTTGCAACAATTTTTCTTACTACTTCCACTTTTCAGCTACCAAAATTCTAATAGACAAGTTTATTGCCCAGATATTTTGATGCAATTATCAGTGTACAACACACAACCATTTGTATGAAGTTTATATTTAGATCTGTTCCTTCATAGAATGCTGGGCTGCCTCTATGATTTAGCACCATTTCATAAAGCCTTGTATAGTTCAAAGTTGGACTGCCTCTACGATTTAGCACCATTTCATAAAGCTTTGTATAGTTCAAGGTTGGACTGCCTCTACGATTTAGCACCATTTCATAATGCCTTTATGGTCCAAGGTTGGACTGCCTCTATGATTTAACACCATTTAAAAGAGAATTGTATGGTCCAAGGTTGGACTGCCTCTGACTTAACACCATTTCACAATGCCTTACATGGTCCAAGGTTGGACTGCCTATATGATTTAACACCATTTCATAAAACCTTGTATTGTCCAAGGTTGGACTGCCTCTATGACTTAACACCACTTCATAAAACCTTGTATTGTCAAAGGTTGGACTGCCTCTATGATTGAACACCATTTCATAAAACTTTGTATGGTCCAACACCACCTCATAAAGCCTTTTATAGTCAGTAAAAGGTTGGGCAGCCTCTGTGATTTAACACCACCTCATAAAGCTTTGTATGGTCCAAGGTTGGACTGCTTATATGATTTAACACCTCATAAAGCTTTGTATTGTCTGTCCAAGGTTGGACTGCCTAATGTGTTTTAACACCATATCATAATGCCTTGTACTGTCCAAGGTGGGACTGCCTCTATTAACATCACCTCATAAAGTCTTGTCTAGTCCAAGGTTAGAGTGTCTCTTAACTTAACATCACCTCATAAAGCCTTGTACAGTCCAAAGTGGGAGGACTACCTCTGTGATTTAACATCACCTCATAAAGCCTTGTACAAATCAAGGAAAGAACTTAAACCTCTGATATTTTCCAATTTACAAGAATGTAGAAAAGTTTGGAACTCTTAAATGTTCTCTCCAGAATTTTCTGCACTTTTATTTTACCTGTTTAGATGTTTCATATGCTTTTAACAGCAACTTGGCTCTAGTTTCAAGAAAGGACCATGTCTTCTTCTCTGCTTCTATGGAAACATACTTTTCCAGTTCCCCTAAAGTCTGTCGCAGCTCACTGGCATCAGCACCAGAAAAATGCCCTCTGATATTCTCTGTAAGATAGACAATATTCCCTTCTGACCCTTCTGACAATATAACATGTTTATTTATTTGTCAAATGTCTGCAGAAATAGAATCCACAATAAAATGTAGTAAACTGATACACCATTCTGATGTAAGGATATTCTGTGTCATGCAATGACATACAAAAATATATTCTGGCAATTTCTCATTATTTCAAATTCTTTAATAATGTGACATAAATGTCTTGGGGGCTTTAAGGACCTGAATGTTGTTTTACTGCCACAGTCATATCCAATTTATCTTCCCTACTGATGCATACCCAAAGAGACTTAACTGGTTACATAGCCTCAAATTCTCAAACTTATATTCTCTCATATATATCTTGCTCTAACTTTCTGAAAGGCCAGTGTTCTGATATAAAAGCAAAAAATGTGCTTACTGTACACAAATGCCTGACCACAATACCTGAAAACTAACCTAACACAAAACTTGACCAGATAATGGATGGATTGATGGAGAAGGGTAACACTACATACCCCACTACTGTCATTAATGAGTTCTGAATGGCAAACAAATTCTGATTTTTTTTTTATATCAAAGACTTGTCCAAATGGAAAAATTCACAGAAAGATTACGGCTAAAACAAATACCAGCAGACAGATATCAACCATATTCATAATGGTCTTTCAAGTAAAATATCAATGAAACAAAGAGTTTCCTTTGTCAATACTCAGTAAGGTTACATTTTTCATAGGATGTGTAGTTTAACCAAGTATCATCATCATTGGCAGCTCAGTCTCGAGAGACCATGTGAGTAGCGCCCTTAGAGTGTTGTCTGTCTCTGGGGTTTTGGCATCGTCTGTTGTGGCTGTGCAGGCCGATGCGCGAGTGACAGTCCCTATTGCAGTTGGTGCAGACGTACTGGGAAGTCTGACTTGCTTGGGTTGCTGCTGCGCTCTTCTTTCTCTCACGTTTCTCTGCTGCCTGCTGGACTCTCCTCCCATCAGCGACTGCTATGCCCTTGCTGACCGTCAATCTCCAGGTGCCTCGGTCCTCGGCCAGCACTTCCCAGCTGTCTGGTGAAATGCCGCATGCCTTCATGTCCCTCTTGCACACATCCTTAAAGCGGAGTGAGGGGCGGCCGACTCTTCTGGTGCCAGTGGCCAGGTGACCATATACGATGTCCTTTGGCAGCCTCCCATCCTCCATGCGTCGGACGTGTCCCAGCCATCGAAGGCGGCGTTTGCTCAGCAGGGAGTACATGCTTGGGATACTTGCATCCTGAAGGATCTCGCTGTATGGGACGTGGTCTTGCCAGCTGATTTTCAGGATGCGTTGTAGGCACCGTATATGGAAGGAGTTGAGTCGACGCTCTTGCCTCATATAGGTGCTCCAGGTCTCACTTCCATATAGGAGGGTGCTCAGAACGCATGCTTGGTAGACTCGAGTCTTGGTGTGCACTGTCAGCGCGCTGTTTTCTCACACCCTCTTTGTTAGTCGGGCCATGATGGTGTTTGCCTTTCCAAGCCTTCTCTCCAACTCCACATCAAGCGAAAGAGTGTTGCTGATGGTTCACCCCAGGTAAATAAAGTTGTTGACTACTTCCAGGGTGGCGCCGTCGATTCTGATGGAAGGGACAGTGGTGACATCTTGAGCACTGACGTTTGTCTTTTTTAGGCTGATGGTGAGCCCGAACTGCTTGCAGGCATAAGCAAAACGGTCTCCCAGTCTCTGGAGAGCATCCTCGGTGTGGGTCACAAGAGCCGCGTCGTCAGCAAAGAGCATCCCCCTGATGAGTACTGACCTCACTTTGGTCTTCGAGCGCAGTCGTGCCAGGTTGAACAGCCTCCCATCGGAGCTGGTGTGCAGATATACGCCATCAGTGGACGTGCTGAAGGCGTAGGACAGGATCAGGGAGAAGAAGATCCCGAAAAGGGTTGGTGCCAACACGCAGCCCTGCTTCACGCCGCAGTTAATGGGGAAGAAATCTGAGGTGGATCCATCATACAGTACTGTACCCTTCATATTTGTATGGAAGGAGATTATCATGCTGCGGAGTTTTGGGGGGCAGCCGATCTTCCCAAGAAGTTCAAATAGGCCCTTCCTGCTGACCAGGTCGAAGGCCTTGGTGAGGTTGATGAACATCATGTAGAGTGGCTGACCTTGCTCTCTGCTCTTCTCTTGGAGTTGTCGGAGGGAGAAGATCATGTCTGTTGTCGACCTTCCTGCTCTGAAGCCGCACTGGGATTCCGGATACACGCGGTCCGCCAGCAGCTGCAGCCTGTTTAGGAGGATGCGGGCAAACACTTTGCCAACGATGCTGAGAAGCGAGATTCCTCTGTAATTGTTACAGTCACTGCGGTCTCCCTTGTTTTTGTAGAGGGTCACAATGGTGGCGTCGCGCATGTCTTGGGGGACTGCTCCTTCCTCCCAGCAGAGGCAGAGTAGCTCATGCAGCGGCTGTAGCAATGTCGGTTTCCCACGTTTGATGGCTTCTGGCGGGATGCTATCGCTACCTGGTGCTTTGTCGTTTGGGAGGGAGTCGATGGCTTTGCTGAGCTCCTCTAAGGTAGGCACTTTGTCGAGCTCCTCCATAGTGGGAAGTTCCTGTACGTTTCTAAGGGCCTCATCGGTGACTGACGTTTCTCGGGAGTACAGCTCTGAGTAGTGCTCCACCCATCTGGTCATCTGTTGCACGCGGTCTGTGATCTTCTCTCCCGTCAGAGATTTCAGGGGGGCGACCCCTTTCACTGTAGGGCCTAGGGCCTTCTTGATACCATTGTACATGCCTTGGATGTTTCCTGACTCGGCACTGCGCTGGATTCCTTCACACAATTGCTGCCAGTACTCGTTTGCGGACTGTCTAGCAATGCGTTGGGTAGTGCTTCGGGCTTTTCTGAGGGAAGCAAGCGTCCGTTCATTGGGACATTTTTTGTAAGCTATGAAGGCTTCTCGTTTGTCCTCGATTACTGGTTCCATCCTTGAAAGGTGTGCGTTGAACCAGTCCTGGCTGGGCCGTTCTTTCTTGCCAAACGTGGACATGGCTGTGCTATAGATGGCATCCTTCATGGCGTTCCACTTGGCTGTGGCATCGTGCTCTGGCAGGTCCTGGAGAGCCTGATCCAGGGCGGACACATACTCCTCCACCTTGGAGGGGATAGACATCTGCGCAGTGTTGATGCGAGGGCGACCTTTTGGTTTGGAGCGGTGTAGTCTTCGTGACTGTAGGCGCACCCTGCTGCACACGAGGGCGTGGTCGGAGTCGCAGTCTGCGCTGTGGTAGCTTCTGGTAGAGAGGATGCTGTTCAGGGCAGAGCGCCTGGTGATGACCAAGTCGAGCTGGTGCCAGCGATGAGACCTGGGGTGTTTCCATGACACTTTGTGTTGTGGCTTACACTTGAAGAAGGTGTTTGTAACGCACAGGTCATGATAGGTGCACAGCTCCAGCAGTCTTTGACCATTTTCATTGGTCTTTCCGGTGCCATGATATCCGAGGCAGGTAGGCCATGACTCATGGTCAGCACCAACTCTAGCATTAAAGTCGCCGAGGAGGAATAGTAACTCGTCCTTAGGGCATCCCTTGATCTGTTCGTCCAGCTGCCCATAGAACTGATTCTTTATGTCTTCTGGAGACGTGAGGGTGGGGGCATAGACACTGAGGATGTTGACAGGACCTGCAGCAGTGGCAAGGCGGATGGACAAGAGACGTTCAGTGCCCCCTGAGGGAGGCTCAACCGAGGCCAAGAGGGTGTTTTTAATGGCAAAGCCAACTCCGTGCTGGTGGGGCTCCTCAGGTTCTCGGCCCTTCCAGAAGAAGGTGTAGTTTTCCTCTCTGAGGGAACCGCTGGAGGCAAACCTGGTTTCCTGGAGGGCAGCTATGCTGACGTTTAGTCTGGAGAGCTCTCTGTCGATGATGGCCGTCTTCCTGGTGTCGTTCACCTCCCTGAGGTCGTCAGAGATGCCTGTGCGCATGGTGCGCACGTTCCAGCTTGCGAATCGAAGAGCTGGAGTCTTCTTTAATGGTTTCTTGTTTCTTTTGTCTGGTGCGGAGTTTCCGTCTGCTTGTCATGCTGAGCAACACACTGAGCTCCAGGCACCCACTGAAGCAGGCAGACGTTGGCGGGCCAACACCTTACTGACTGGGGGCTGCCCGGCTTAAGGCGGGCGGTAGTCGGCCAGTGGGACTCGATGATCCCTCCCACCGTCGAAGCTGACCCGTGGCGCCCCTTCCCTACGCCAATCGGGTGGGACTTATAACCCGTAGACTGCCAGCTTCCGTGTTGTTTCCTCGCTCAAGGGCGAGGCTGGAGTGGCCTCTCCAGGGCGCAAGCCTGGGCGTGTAGTATGGAGATCCTGGGCTGCCCAGACGTCAGGATCCCCCTCTCGTCCTTGCTGGTGGGGTCCAAAGGAATGCTGAGCATGACATTTGGCACCAGTTAGGATGCAGGAGCTGCCGGAAGGAAGTCGTAGTTGACACCCAGCCGCCTTAGGGGCTCCACTCCTGATTTTCTGTCTGGGTTTACTCCCGTAGCCTTTCCTTCTCCCGAAGATATCCACAAGGCAGCAGAGCCATCATCCAATGGCACTTCGTTGGTTTCGAATTGGAGTTTCCATCTCCTAGACGAACTGCCTGACAAGGCTAACGAGCTCCATCTGCCCGGGTTTGGAGTCGGAGTTTTCCTTCTCTTAGACTAGCTGCCTGCCAAGGCTAACGAGCCCAGTCTGCCCACCCAGTTATACCGCCGGGCACTCGGTCGCGCCACACAGCAGGCTATGTGAAAACAGGGTCCCCACATGAAGGTGCTGCTGTGGACACAATAGTGTAGGAGAGGCCATATGCAAGAACTTCCTGTCCAGCAAAGCCAGACAGTGGTCCCGCAGCGATCACTACACCTGGAAAGGAGAGGCTTTGAGAGACGCTTCACTTTCCTTTAGCGAGCGGGACATCAGGCCCAGACCTCGCACACCCCCCAATTATATACAAATGGTGATGATTATATACAGATGATTATATACAGATGGTGATGATTATATACAAATGGTGATGATTATATACAGATGAATATATACAAATGGTGATGACGGGGGAATCTTGTCTACGTCCAACAGATTTTGTACACTCTCCCCCCATACAAAACCCCGGGAGTGTAAAAGGTACACCCTTCAAGGGTGTATGATAGGAGAGTGTATTTTGTCTGTTGTGGATATCGAGAAAATTCTCCGGGTTTCCCCAATTAAATAGCATCAGTCGCCAAATGCAAGATAATATCTTTAGCATTTTTGGAGACTCGAACACACGAGAGTCTGCACAACTTCGATCTACGTCCAACCGTCTTACCACTTCGGCCATCGCTCTCTTATCAATAATACAGTTAAATTTAAGTATATATATATAATATTTGCGCTGTCTCACAGAACTTGTATTACTAATAGAATGTAGAACTGTACTTCAGTTTTTCAAAATTCATAAAATAATTTGCACGTATAAGTTATAGTTCGTTAATGTAACAGACAGACGGACTAATACGCTATACACGTATATACAACTGGGTTTGTACAGGTAACGACGTAGTAGTAAGGGAAATAATCAATTTACTCCGCAGAGAGAGATAGCCGAGTTATCTCGCTTTATTATATATACAATTGCTTTAATCATAGAAATTGATTATTATTCATGTATTTACTCATCAGATTATTTTTTGTCCCCTGATTAAATAATCGGACGTTCTACGAGCGTATATACAAATTAATATTAAGAGACTCTTGTCTTAGATCCAAAATGTTTCCTGCCTGGTCAGTGAGTTTGAAATTTATTCTTGTCAGAAATGGATTATGAACTCGCAGGTACACGGGGTTAATTGGTTCAGATACAATTAACCACCCTGGTGGATCTTTAGGGCTAAATGAATATAGTATATACCCCTGTTGGGCCTGATTAGATTTTGAAAGATCTACCTGATAACTGTCATCAATTACGTCACATACCAGATTGACTGCAATTGTTGTTGTTATATTTACAATACCTGGCGATATATGACGTCCGGCACCAAAGGGATTGTTATTATGTTTTAGTATAACCGGTGGTGGGGCTATTTTTTTCCATGAATCATATATTCTTTTAAAGTGTTCTTCAATAAAATCATTTAATGATTTCTTCATTTCAGCGTTATTTAAATCTGGTATAACAAATGTTTGTAAATCTTTTTCTGTTATTTTATAATGATCAAGAAATACTTGTTTAGATTCTGGATTTGTGTAACGATTTCCATCGAGTTTAGTCGCGGTGTTTATAATACTTCGATTGACGATGTATAAATCGAACAAGATACCATTTAAATGTTTTATTGACTCGATTATTTGCTGCTTTACACTTTCATTATAATGTTGTGATAATGAAATAAGTAAATTTCTTAAATCATTAAACGTTTTATCGTATTCAGGTTTAAGAGCATCTAAAAAATGTTTAATAAATCTTACATCAACAGTATAGTAACTAATCTTCGTCCTGGTGTCTGTGTTAACAATAAATAATGCTTTATTCAACTTGGGGATTCTTTTACCGTCAAAATCGGTAAAGTAATATCTATCTTCGTTTGGAAATCCAAATCTTGTATTATTACTCCATGGTTGTTTTCCTCGATATTCTGGATCTTTAATGAATTTTTCTTCACTCATTTTAAATTCTTCTATTTTTGGTTCTGAAACTCCATTATAAACAGGTGGAACATCAGGCCATCCTAACACTGATCTGATCGAACTTTGATAAATATCTACAGAGTAATCAGGGGAATTTATTTCAATAACCGCAGATAGTGTCGGTTCGTAGACAGTAATTGCTATTTTGGATTCTTTTCCTGTAATAGATTTAATTCTGCGTTGGAACTCATCATTAATCTGTTCTATTTGATAACTACCCGTTGGAATACTAACTACTTGCCAGTCAGGAGTTCCATCAGGCTTATTCTTATTAGCAAATATTAATGAATTATTTGGCTGTAGTCCACCAAATGATTTTGATCTAATATTGGGCCAGCTATAATAAACCCGTAACTGTGCTAATGCTATTTCTTTTGCAGGAATTGATGTTGGAAAATTGACACTAAATTCCGGATTGGTCGAACTTAATGATATCATAGTAGTTTTTGACGGAGTTGTATTAGTAACGATCTGCTGAAGTAACTCCCTGTCTGTCATTATTATTATTGTTGTTATTTAATTCGTTAAAATCATTTGCGATCACCTTAAAAGCGTCATCATAGGTTTTCATCATCATAGCAAATTCAGTATCGGATATTTTACCATCACTGACACACGAAGAAATATACAAAGATAATTTAGAACATGCATCTGCAACTGTATGTAATTTAATCATATAATCGTGTAATTTAGCATTTGTACAGGTATCTATCTTTTTGGTTATAATACCGAGAACTCCAGCAATAGTCGTTGATGCTGAAACAATAATGGTTATAACAGTAGGTGCTGTCATCGTCAACATTGATAATAATAATCCTGTTCCAGTAATAACAGCAGAAACCGAGTAAACAACTACATCGATGACAACTATACGTCTTTTGTATTTTTTTATTTTCGTGTTATAATAGTCGATAAAATTATTTAGTTTAGTCAGACGCTCACATACCTGATTGCATCTGTAACGTTGAACGTCGATGCGAGACTGAGGTTGATCCATTATACTAACAACGTCATTTAATTAAGTTTCAGCTACGAATTCTAGGCACCACAAGTAACGTCTCGGAGGTATTTCCGTTGATATCAGCGTAAAGATTTCTTTGATGTTCTTGGTTAGCATCACCAATAGAGGATTACGATATTCATTCGGTGATAATGAAGTTGCCGCATTAATTTCCGAATCGTATATAGATAACCTGTATAACCCAGTTACTTCTGCGGTATGTTCGAGTGTGTTATTTTGTGGTGTCCATGTTGATGATCCTGATGCTACTGTATATACGATATTTTTAATTTGTCCGTGTGGAATTTTAATTAGATTAGTTTTTTGAACAATAGTAGGTATTCCACTGACAATATCACTGAGTTTCGTGTTAACGTCGGAGAGTTTTATTTCAACGGTTGGTTGTTCCCCAAAAAAATCTTTAATGGTTTTGTTTACATTTCTACGAAAATTTAAAAAAGTTTGTACGTGATTAATATAATCAGTTCTAAATGCAGCAATTCCATCATTAATTGTCGTTAACGAAGTTGTTATAGGAATTTCCTTATCATCGACGTATTTTTTCGTAACAGCATCAAAATCATATTCCGGTGTTCTAAGATTGTTAATGCCATTATTATTCATATTAAGAAATGCACGCATTATGCCACCGTTGACCAATACGTACTTAGATTCTTGATCGTCGACGTATTTCTTTGTTGCGGCGTCTGCATCTGCGGTTGGGTTTCCAAGGTCTATAATTTTATTTTGATTCATAATAATGTTACCTGTAAATGAATCACCAGCTTTCTTAATATAATCGCTGACTGACGTACCGGAATCTTGTATTTTACCCTGATCAGTAAAAGTAACTATATTATTAACAACCGCGGTGGGAACTCGTATAAGTACATCTGGTAGTTGTATATTACTAGTTTTTAATCGTCCTTCCTTATCCTGAAAAACAACTACTTCGCTTTGATCCACACTGGTTATATTTAATAAATCATCAATCTCATTTCTGAGCTGATCGAGAGTTGCGTATTTAGATAAATCAACTTGCTGATGACCTTTACCACGAGAAGATCTTCCATAAATATCTACCATTATATTTATTAATGTCTGTTTAAATGTGACGTCGTAGTATATTCATGTACAACTTTGTGGGGTGGTTTTGTTGATTTTGATATAGCATCAAGTACGTTAAGTACTTCTCGACCACATATTGGTGGATCAGTTAATGTTTGTGTTGGTAATGTTGAATACCATATTGGAGTACTTTGATAGCCGCTAATATACTTTAAGAATTCTTTTGGTGGAGCTAGTCTGTATGAATCAAAATAAATAATTCCACGTGGATCAATTGCATAAGCGACCCAATGCGTGCCTGGACCAGAATTTTCATCGAGATTAATAATACCGGTTTCAATGTTATTTGGTTGTTTTGGTAATTGATCGCGCATGAAAACACCTCTAAAATTTTTTATTTTTAATTTTTTAGCAGCATCTAGTAAATCAAAATTGGACATAGGAGATATCAGTAAACTGTCCCTGGTAATCTTAGGCCTTTTCCGTACCATGAATGTGGAGTCCCTGGTAATCTTAGACCCCTTCCCTTTTTTTTGATTCCCTTTCCTGTTGCTTTCTTTAATGCCATTCCAGCAGCAGTTCCAACAGCGCCTAATGCAGCTGCTTTTGCAACAGCTGGGGCTGCAGCGGCTATTAATGCTGGTATAGCAGCAAGAAGTGGAAATATACCACCCGTCTTAATTATATCTTTAATGGCACCCGCAGAAAGATTAAGTTTTATACCTTTATTTGATTTTTTGGATTCATTGAAATACCCGAGCTGACGTTCTGTAAGAGATAATTTATTTGAACCACTCATCTGATCTTTCTTTAACAATATTTTTAATCCACAGTTATTTTTTGATGCTGATTGTATCCTTTTAATCTGACCAGGAGTCAGACTAACACTAACGTGATTATACGACATTATAATATTCATAAACGATCTAATTACATGTTTTCTACTGGAGCATCAACGACTCATTCGTCCACCAGCACCTTCAAGTAACATCGATTTATCGCTGAGTATGACAGCAATTGCTCTGTAATTAGGAATAAGTGGTGCTGGTGCTATTGGTAGTGTCACACGAGCTCGAAAGTGTATATCGACTACTGCCTGTCTGGTTAAATCTAAATGTTCGAGCGAAAAGTAATAAATTGGATATAAGGTTGTAAAATCTAACTGTGATATTTGTAAACCAGTATCAATATTTTGATCACATCCCATGAACGTCATTAGACGATGATATGCACGTGCTACATGATTTTGATCGAAATTCAGTAATATATCCTCGGATGGTTCTTGATGTCCATTTATCCTTAAAGAAGCCTCGGAAACACCAAGATTGTCAAATATCATAATACTGTGATTTTGACTGTTTACTCGTGTAACATCTTGAAATGCAATAAATATATGTCGTGGTGCGGATATTCCCTGTTGAGAGGCTATTTGCCATGTAAATAAACCATCAATTGCGCTCTGAACAGCATCTGTGGTCATTGTTAACCATGACAACGCTGATTTACCACCTTGATTCATAAAAGAGAGTAGACGATCTTCTTCAGGTATTGTTGGAGTCATCACCGGCATCCACAATGAAAGTTTTGTCAGAATTACTCTACCAGGATCAGTACCAGCGGGTCGCCAGATTGCATCATCGTCGGTTGCTTTTCGTACAAGTACAACTGTGTGCTTAGCTCCGAAAATGACTTTTCTGACATTTCTGCAAAATCCAAAAATATGTGACAGTGGAATGGCACATGAAAATGCTCTTCTTCCACCACGCAACATTGCTCGACGTGATCTAAATCCCAAGTTAAAATCTGGATCTACATTAATAATCATACTTTGTACATCAGCGTTGGCGTTTCTGGCATGGTTTTGTGGGCGCCCTATTTCATATTGTTATACTCTGGAGAATCAGTTGTATCCTTTGCAAACATCATTGACGGGCCAGCCGATCTTGAATAATCGTCGCTGTATCTTGCAAGGCCTAATATCGTTGTAGCAACATCAACGTCCTTCTGAATTGATTCAATATTTTTACCATCAATCATATACGTAGCACTATCAAATAACGCCATAATACCATTATTAACAAAACCGACACTAACATCGTCTCCATATGCTACTGGTGCTGCAGGAGCAGCGTTATTTAAAATTTCACCTTCAACCTCAATAAAAGCCTCAGCGGGTAGGAAATACCTACTTGTATCCTGAACTTGTAGTTCAATTCGTCCACGCTGATCTGGAATTCGAGCATCATAAGAATAATATTGATAATCACGCACAGACTCATCTTTAAGTACTGGTGCGTCCATGTCAAATGCGGGATCAGATATGCGCTTGAACATCTTTATTATAATTATTATCGTCTAAAACGAAGACTACTTCGGGAAGTGAGACCACTTCCTGCTATCAGACTAGCGGTTATATTTTTTTCTTTTTCTGACATTGGTACATCAGCCAACTCTGATAGCTTTTGATTAGCAACTTGATTTATTATTTTACTGACATTTGCAGGCATTACTTCAGTACTAGGTAATTTTACAGGTTGAGGTTTTCGTCGTATTAATCGTGCTAACCTATCTTTAATCGCTGAAAATGCTTTACCAGCGAGATTACCCATAGCACCAATACCTTTTTCACGAACAACATCAATAGCTTTCATTCCCAGTTGCTTTGCGATCGGTATTGCTTTTGGGGATATCCTTCTAAATAGACCCTGAACAACATCACCTAGTCCATCTCCGTAGGTTGTTTTGTATACTGGTAATCGTGAATTTATTACCCTGACCATAGTTGATCCACGGTGAGTACTATATACGATCATTTTATTATAGTAATTGTATTTAATTACGTACTTAGTCGCTGTAGTAGTCATCGGCAATTTCATTAATAAGAGACTGATAAACATCAACGTCCATGATACCGCCAGTAAATAACCGTCTGCAAATATCAGCTGCTTCATTAATTATTTCTGGAGAATTATTACCAGCTCGTTTTCCTCCAATGAGAATCTCCAGACGTTCAACGTCAGAGATAACGTTATTTGGACATAGAGTAAAATCACCTCCAGTAGAAAGACCGCTTCCAGTAGAAGATTTTATAAAATCCGAAGAAGGCTATCTTTCCATTCTTTCTTCTTCTTCTTTTTTCATTCTTTCCATCCTTTTTTCTTCTTTATATCTTTTCCTTTGTTCTCTTTCCCATTCATCGATTTCTGGAGTAATGGGAGCCTCATATTGTCGTGCTTGCTGTAGTATTTGTCGTATTGATGGTGATGATAATTGTTGTTGTTGTGATGGTGATGATAATTGTTGTTGTTGTGATGGTGATGATAATTGTTGTTGTTGTGATGGTGATGATACCTGTTGTTGTTGTGATGGTGGCGATACATGTTGTTGTGATGGTATATCTCCAAATAATGGACCTTCTTTAGCATCTTCAACTTGTTTCATAAAAGTTTCAAAATCATTCTTATATTTATCGGTGATTCTAGATATACCACGAGATTGTCGAAATATAAAAGGAACCCAATTTTTTTCAAGAACATTAACGGTGTCTGGATCTAATAATTTATCACGTTGCGAATATCCTGTTGCAGCGACCGCAACATCGTTTTCTTTAAGTAGTCTACGACCATATTTGGTTAATTGGGATGGTTTTTGTTTTTGTTTTGGTTTTGGCGTAACAATATCTATTACGTCACCGACCTCCTCACGAACTTTGTCAATACCCTCGAGTACTTGTTGTACTTCTTTTTGTAATTGTGGTTGAGCAGCAACTATTTTAGCTGGAAGTTCTCGTAGAATCCTTTTTGTTTTCTTAGTTCTTTCTGCTATTTTGCCAGTTGCCTCTGCAATTTTCTCAGATACTGGAAGAAGAGGTTTAGTTGTCTCTGTAATAGGTTTAAATAATTGTTTTGTATCCTCTTCAAATTCAACATGAGATTCTTGTCGTTGTTGTAATTGTTGCTTGACAGCATCACGAACAGGTAAATATTTTCTAATTGCTTCTAGTCGCTCTCTTTCTAATATAGCTGAATGAGGTTCTCCGATGACAACCATATTAATAATATTTATACTGACTGTTTAAATTACAGCAGCAGGCAGGGTGAACGACAAAAATTGAGTGACCCGGCGAGTAAACTAAACGCACTATGACATAAAAAACAAAAAAGTCAAAATTAAAATAACAAAAATGAGCTAACCCAAACAATTTATTATTCGTTTTTCAAACTATACGGTAATAATAAAATTTAGGAGGTTCGGTTTAGAGTTATTGACCTTATTTTTCAGCCCCTGTAGGAACCTTTATTTTTGTAAAATAAGGTCTCATACAAAGTGGTCTGTTCACCCTGCCTGCTGCTTGATGTTAACGTCACATTATCATTTGATCCCTCAATCCTCCAGTTGCAGAATCTTTCTCCACCACTATATGACCTCGTAATACAAATTTGTGTATTGCTACAGCAATTGGATACTCTATCTTGAACCAAAAATTATTGTTTGTGCCATCTGTTGCCCACTCGTTTATGTTTGTTGTTGGTAAGTTCCATACACAAGCAAGATACGGATTATAACCATTATAAAATGAAGATGCACTAACAATGAACCCAGTTCGATTTCCTGTGTCACGGGTCAACGTTGGAATGTAACCAACATTATTTTTTATTCTCCTCACAAGACCGGCGAGCAGAAAGTCAACATAAGCTGTATTTGTCAGATCATCACTAGAAGTTGCCACGGCAGTTGATTTTACTTTGTTGGTTCTCATGACAAGATTGCCTTTCATGGTGCTACCTGCTTTACTCATAGCATAACCTTTTACATAACCAACAGTAACTGCATATGTATCATCAGCTGGAGTTGACTGTGATAGACCTATTGTTTTTCATGTAAATTGATCCGGCCGTTTCAAATCCATTGAGCGAGACATATGTTGTTAACTCTGATTTAACTTGTGAGTAATTAATGCATCAGTATCACCAGCAGGAAAATTGCCTGGTAAACAAGTTATCTTGCCGCTGGTGAACGCCAGACTTGTAATCGTGTCAACTACTTTATTTACTTTCAAGTTGTTTACTGTACTTAACTGATTTAAACTAACAGCCTGAGACAGATTACCGCTCTGCAAATGATAAGTTGTCTCAATATTTATTATCATTTTATTCGACAAGTTGAGATCACCTGTCATTGTATCACCGCTTTTGCTTACTTTTGAGTTGTTCACGGTGTCCAACTGAATCAGGCTAACTGCTTGTGTTATATTACCGCGGGGTAAAGGATAAACGATATCCAGGTTTAATACTGTTTTGCCGTCGATGTTCAGATCACCTGTTGTATTATCGCCGCTTTTACTAACTTTCAAATTGCTAACTATTGTCAATTGGCCTAAGCTAGAAGCTTGTGCCAAATCACCATTTGTTAACGGATAAGCTGTCTCAAGATTTATTATCTTTTTACCAGTCATGTTTAGATTTCCTGTCATAGCATCACCGGCTCTCAAAAAACTGTAGTGCCAGCAACTGTATCACCAATTATTGTCCCAAACTTAATGAAATAGCTCATTTTATTGTTTATTTTCTATACAAGTTAAGTATAACATGAAGGTTATTAATTTTGATACTGAGAACGTTATCTCTCATAAACACAATTTTGACTTGCCCAACGGACATCAGATTAATTATTGGCCGGACTGGATCTGGCAAAACAAACATGTTAATGAACCTCTTACTTAACAACGGCCTTAATTACGACAAGGTTTATATTTACACGGTCAATCCGGAGCAAGATAAATATCAATTATTACAAGATTATAACGACAAGTTGCGTGATGAATTAGGCGTAGTAGGTGTAGTTGAATACATTTGTATTTTAAAGGATCCTGATGATGTGACGCCAGTATCCGAGTTACATGCATCAGAAAACAAATCATTGCTTTGACGACATTCCACTTGAGCACCGCTAGATGCTAAAGATAAAATCATATTTCTCTTTGTCAAGAAATAAACGCTTCAACACAATTTATCTTTCTCAAGGATTTTTCAACGTAGATCGCTTCATCAGAAGAAACACGGGTTGTTTCATTTTGTTTTCCAGACTAGACAACACAGATATTCAAAATATTGCTAGAGAAGAATGTGGTGGCATATCAAAAGAAACGTTCGCTGATTAATATCACACTCCAACGGGTAACAAACACGATTTTGTGTCATACGACAAATTTTGTAATGATAGATCAAAAATGTTTCGTCATACCCTAGATCAATTTTTATGTGACTAGAGTAATATGGATAGGAACGAAACATTGTGTAAGCTGATTCAATAGCGGAAGAAGATGAAGGAAGTTTGGACTGCGGCAAAACAAGGTGAACAGTAATCTGAGGAGTACACAGCAAAACTCTTCAAACCAGTAACAACTGCAGTACTTGGTGAGAAATCTGTTGACACCACAGTTGATCCAGACACAGCACACACAAAGAGGAAAAAAGGTCTTAAGGGTTTGATTGATGAAAGGCAAGACGCTGTCATTGCTAAACTCGAGGAAAGTCTGGTGAGACCGCAAAGGATTTAGCAAAGATACAGTAGCAGTTGAAACCAGTTGAATCGCCAGAAATGGAACTTGATTACCGAAATATAACAAGCATTTGCGAACTGATCGATTTGGTTTTCATAACATCAACGAGGGGAATGTCATTAGAGTAAACTTAATGAAAAAAAACGCAAAATCCTAAAGAAAAGCCAAGGAACAAATTATTGGTGATGAAGCGAAAAGGTTCATTAAGGAAAAAGACAAACTGGCCAATTATTTGAGTTCAATGTTTGATAATTTTGTTGATGATATTAACTTCGCCACAGAGAAAACAATTGATTATATCATTCGTCTTATGGTAATTTCCGGGAACAAAAGTGAGCTTGGAAGGAAGAAAAGATCAACAGAAACAAAGTACACTGGAAGTATAAACGATTTCATCACCAAAAATTTTGATGATTTTAAAAACAGGACCAAAGCTAATCTTATTAATCTAGCTGGTGGGAGGACTCAACCACGTGTTCTTTACCAATCACTTAATGATGTTGTCGATCGTATGTTCTTGTTGATCCCATAGAAAGAAGCGGGTAACACCGGAGTGGAAATTTATAATCAAATAGCGGAAACACTTGATTATCTCGGATCAAGCAATAACTTGTCCACAGCTGAATACAATACAAAGATCTACTGTAATGGACAATCCACAGATCTTACGTAAACTTAGTGAACAACAGAAACTTTTGAAAAAGGCTTGGACAGCTGCCAGGTTAGGTCAGAGTGAAGTTGAACAAGATCTTGAAAAAGATGTCCAAACCAGTAACAACAGCTTTACTCCGTAAATAAAAAGCATTTGAGTTTACACTTGAACCAGCAAATCTTAAATCAATTCGAGAAAAAGGACTAGTAGGTGTTGCAGATGATAAATCAATTGCTGTTGCAAATCGGATGAGACCTGAGTTCTATAAACTTAACACTGAGCTACAAGGTATCAAAAATAGAATCCATGCTGTGTTAACTGTTGATATTCCACCAGAGCTATTCGCTTAAACGCCTGAGATAAGGAGAATTGTAGATAAGATTTGGCCTGATCTTAATGGACAAGAAATATACAACTCAATAATGCTTGATGATTCTGAAAAGGCGATTATTTTTTCAGAACAATTTGTGAACAAGAATGATCGTGAGATCTGAGATCTACAGCGAAGGTTATTTGGCGATGTAACAAGGTCACTTTGCGAAAATGTACATGCACAAAATGAAGATGATGTTGTAAAATCAGTAAAAAAAAAATTGTCACACCAAATTCTTAGCACGATCATTCAGTTGTATAGCGAGGAGAGAGTTAAAGTTTTCAACTTGGAAATGAATGATTTCATGTACGCTGATGACTCGATGTATCAATTTTATCTGCGTAATTTGAAACAGCTAAAGAGCGATGCACTAAACATTTTAAGTTGTAAACTTTCTAAAGAAGAACGTGGAATAGGAATTTATATGTCAAATGATGAACTAGTCAACTGATTAACATCTTTGATATCATCTGGTGGTGATACTAACGATATAATCGATATACTAGGTCATTTTAAGAAGAATGATGTGATAGCAACAAGTGAGTTCAAGATCATAAACAACGACAAAGCTTGATTTTGTCGAACTATAATTATAATGAATTCAGCTACATTGTTATTTGACTCAAAACAATCAAGTGAGAACAGGTACAATATTTTTTTCTGTTACGTACACACCACCGCTACAACTTGATCCAAAAGAGCACTGTGAAAACAAAATAATCTTCTTGTTGATTTTTCTGCAGTTAACACAATATTGAATATGCTTGGTTTTAATCGAGCACAATACGGCTCAACTACTGCAACAACAATATCATATGAGGGTGAAAAGGCTGGTGACATAACCGAGGTTAGTACCATCTTCATAAACTGCTCAATAACAGAGTGTTCTTTTACATCAGCAGATACCAGAGGACAAACAATTTATGCGTTTTCACCTAATGTTCCACCTAGATCGCTGTTACAGATCCAACTAAGACAAATGATCCATTACTTACTCAATAGTGAGGAGAAGATAACTAGTCAGAATTACACTAACCGATCAATCCGGTAGAGAAATTGATCTTAACAACGAGCAAGTAATGTATTATTTACACTTGAGGAAAGCAGATTAATTTTATGACCAACAATAAAATAATGAGAAACCGTCGAATCTACAGAAGAAAAATAATAGGAGGATTTGGTGGAAATATTGAATTTAGTCTCATTTAGTGAGTATAGTAAGATAGTTGATTTTGATGATTCAACAACACAGTTTGATTACATCGAGTACCTTGATGATAACACGAATGATACCAATCAAGCTGGCAAAGAACAATTAACACTCGAGATGGAGATATTTATCTGTTGCCGCACAAAGCGTTTCTCGAGGTAAGAGGAAAAATCAGACAACACCTGCACCATCAACCGTACCAGCGGAAGTTGATAATCCCACTGGAACATCAATCACATTACAAGATAATGGTTGGAGTATTTTCAAAAGCGCACGTTATCAAATTGCTAGTCAAACCAATGAGGATATTTCCGAGTACTTGCCAACTGCAAGCACAATATTAAACTTGATTTAATTTAGCGATGATTACTTGAGAAGTGCAGCAACTAATATGGTTTGGTTCAAAGACACTGGTAATGGAGGTGATGTTGACAATAATTCCTTCACAGAGGAGCTATAATTCAGCCTGGTGCTGATGCAAACGCTGATGCTGCATCGGTAAGAGCCAATCGTATAGTGTTCAGTCCGCGAATAGGCGTTGCAGCACCAGTTATTGCTGCTGATGGTAGAGCAACTAGAGCAGCATTGACATCATTTTGTAACGCACTCGGAATAGCACCACCTGGAGCAGCAGTTGATCGTACTGCGATACTGAACAGATTAAATAAAATACTGTTGTTTCAGAGAATTAAAAGCACAAACTACAATGAGGGATTTGTTAAGAGAAAAGCATTTGCTGATGGTGGTGCAACTATAGCGATGCTATTACCTCTCACATCAGTCTTTGGGTTTTGTAGTGATGTTAATACAGTGTTTAGGGAGTAACACGCACTTTAATTCTTAATAGAGCTGAACCATCTGATTACACGCACAGAGCAGCTAATGTTGCAAACGGAGAGTTTGCTATAACACACTTATTGCTCTGGATGCCAAAGGTAGTACCATCAATCACAAAAGAAAGTTAATTGTTATCAATACGCGAGATATTTAGTAGAAGAATTTATTTTGTGCAAAATAACATTTATTACAAGTTTATGGCAGATGCTGCTACATACAGCTGGAGAATAACAAATGCATCAAGTGAACAATTACCACGACACATTTTTGTTGTTTTCAAACCAGGACCAGTAGCACAAACACAAAACAAGAAGACATTTCAACATTTCAATATGAGTAGAATGCATGCGTCAATCAAGTCAAGAAAGTATCCCGACATAGAACTCGAATGCGCTTTTACTCCAGCAACTCGTAATGTTTCTCTTGCTTACACAATGTTGCTAGAATCAACGAAAAAATATCAAGATCCTGGTGATGGTGTGCAAATATCACTTGATGAGTTTGCTACAAATTACCCAATATTTCATTTGGTGTTAGTAAACACAGTGAGAGAACCTCAAATTCACCTATTGAAAATAAATTTTACAGTTGGTGCAGCTCCAGGTGCACAATTTGATGCTTATGCATGTATCACGTCAGATAGATACATCATACTAGACACAGTAAAAGTCAAGATGACAGAGAAAACCTCATTTTGTGATAAGATAATAATAAAATGTGGTAAAGTAAATTTTAGTGATGGTCAAATAAGAAAGTTAGCTGGTGCTGTCTCGTCACGAGAAAGTGTCTCGTTGAAGATCGATCCGAAGATACAAAAGGAATAAAGACAACGCTGATGTTACCAAAAAAAAATCAAAAGAACAGATTATCAAAAGGATCACCATTTGTCATGAATCTATCTGTAATCTGTTGCACAAGTGAGAGAAATGGGTAAATATGGTGTTTCATTTGGTCCTGCTATAGCAACATTAATAAAAACACTTGCCCCAACAATATTACTCGTAATTGGGACGTTTGGTATTGCAGCTGCATCAGTAGCAACGAAGAGAGCTACTGCTGTAGCTGGATCCCGTAACACAACAACAGGCCGTGGAATAAATAAAAAATTGTATAAAACAGTTAAATAAATGCCAAAGAGAACAATGAAAGCGAAGAGGCCAAAGACGAAGAAAACAGGTAAAAAAAAAAAGATGAAACGAGGCTTCGTCGGACCACTGTTGCCGGGAATAGCCGGAAGTCTACTTCCGAATCTACTGGGAATAGGAGGAGGTCTGACACTACCAGGTATAGTCCGCCGTTAACAAATTTTGATATTGAAAGGCAGCTAGCTGGAGTAAAAGTTTTCATTGGTATGTTTAGCAAAGATCAATTGCCAAAACAAAGGCAAGCAAGCACAAATTGTGTCATTAACACACAAGATTATGATGATGGATCTGGTACACATGGGGTTTCTCTGAACAATAAAAATTATTTTGACTCTATTGGATTACCACCACCTGATAGGATAAAGGAACACGTGAAAGACACAATAACCTACTCATCAAATCAACTTCGACCACTTGGAACAGCGGCTTGTGGTTATTATTGTGTCAGCCTTATCAAACACATGAGTAAAAACAAACACTGTATTGATTGTATAACACAGTTCGATTCTGTACCATCGATCGACAATAATCGTGTTGCAATTTTGTCTAAAGCGTGAATATAACATGCTTACATATTGTTTGAAGTGCAAGCAGCCGAAAGAGAACATTAATCCTGAGGAGATAGCAACAAAAAACAACAGAACAATGATAAATAGCGCTTTTGATGTTGTGGAAGAAGAAAAGGTGTTTTGTTTAAGAAAGAGTTATCAGTAGCACCAGCACCTGTAGCATCAGAAGACATGTGCTGTTAAGATAATTGAAACAATAAAATAATAATGTGCGATTGTAATGATGATTATCATTTACCTAATGAAGGTAAGTTAGTTATCTACTGTAAAAAGTGTGATCACAGAGAAATCTTTTGTGAGACGTATCAACGTGCTCCATTGATCAAAACGATAACTGGTGGTAAAATTCATGTACACAGTTTGATAGGCAAGTACCCACGACCAAAAGGCGGCTGGACGCTACCAAAAAATAAATACACTGGACCGTGGAACCCGCTTGATCAACAACTTGATGAAAATCATCAAACCCTGCCTGGACAAGAACCATATAAGCAAGTTCATGCAATTTCGATGAGACATGACATCTGTTACGGAGATAAACCTGATGATAAACATGGATGTGATAAGATAATGTTAGACGAATTATCGTCAATGAAACAAAACGGTATTCGTGAGAGCATTGATCGACGAGTTGTTCAAGGAATAATAGGAGCAAAACATAAACTTGGTGTTGGACTAACTGATCTTCAACAACTGGCGAAAGAACTTCACAAACTAAAAAAAAAATATACAAAGATAGGTCATTGCAAACGTAGTAGATGATATCTGAGCAGCTGATCTAACCGACATAACACAATTAGCTAAATTTAATCAAAGTAATAAATATCTGTTGAGTATCGTTGATGTCTTCAGCAGATTTGGATTTAGAAAATAAAATGGGGTCTAAAATAACAGTCAGATCAAATGCTGATCTTTACAACATAGCCAAATCGATTCACGACATCGCTGATACATTACGAAATGGATCACAACGAATTAAGTTCGCTGATAAATTCAACGAGTTGATCAGCTTGGACGTAATCACACGATCTCGGTTGCGTCGCAGCGTCATGGAACAATATTTCACTTTGTCTAAAAAATTATTTGTTAATTATCCCAAAACAAGCATTGAGCTAAGACAGCTGAATGATGATGTTAAGAGACTGCAACAACAACAACAACAACAACAACAACAACAACAAAAAAAAATAATTAAAATTGAGAACGAGATAATAAAAACAACAAAGTGTTAAGCTGAGGGCTATCGAACGAAGACGAATTGCTGCTACAGAAACTGAATCAGCTTTTGCCGGATTTAATATGTCATTTCAATTTGACAATGAAAAGATATTAAGTGATGGTTTTGATCAACATGATCTGTTCACTTTGCTAAATCCAATTGTTAATAACGAGATAAAAAAAGCTTGGTGGTATAAAATTAAATTGGCTTAACACAAAATAAATTTCAATTTACCCCAATCAACAATTTGCGAGAGATATCTGATAAGTTGTATCAGGAGATAATGAACAAAATAGAGGCGTATCAACAAAATGGTTCAGCTTGGACATTTGATGGTTTTTTGAAGATAACATTTCACACTGGATAAACAGCGTCATTGAGAGGACCATCTTACGTCAAATTACCCGAGTTCATTCAAAACAAGGATCATGTTTGAACATACAAATAATGATGATTATTGCTTCTTATGGTGTGTCCTAGCTCACCTTTATCCGTCAAACTACCACAATCCAGAACTAGTAAGCAGCTACAGGGGTATATTAACAATGTGAACATCACCGGATTACAATTTCCACTATCTGAAAGAGATATACCGAAATTTGAAAAGTTAAATCCTGATATCACAATCTACGTTTTTGGAATTGATGAACGAGAAAGAAAATTTGTTCTTTATCCAATGCTGATAAGCATACGCTGATGATAAAACGATACATTTGTTGTTGTATAAAAATCATTATGTGTTGACCAGAAACTTTCCTTGATTAGATAGCAAACAATATAACCAGCATAGAACAGCTAAGTTCTTTTGTTTCAAGTGTTTACAAGGTTTTCAGACAAGTGAGATGCTGGACAAGCATAACAAACGCTAGGTTTGTCGTTAAGTTCAGGATATCACCATGCCTAAAGAGGAAAAGGCCTTTGTTGACTTTACAAAACTTTCTTGAGTTTAGAAAACTGTTGTTACCTTTCATAATTTACGCTGATTTCGATTCGATACTAGAGACAATAGAAGCTTACAAACTCTTCTGTTCCGTTGATCAAAACAAATAAAAATAATAAAGTTGTATCGTGGACCTGATCCATGGTTATTAAAAACTTTGTTATGTGAGCTTGATGAGATGAAAAAGAGTGAACCAGCTAAGATGACAAGATTGACCAAGGTGCAAGTAAATAACTTCAAAACAGCGTTAAACTGCCACATTTGTGAAAAGCCACTTGGCGATGACAGAGTAAGAGATCATTGTCACATAGCAGGTCATTAATGTGCTGCAATGGAGAATAGCAGGTAGCGAGTCAACATTGAGATAGTAAATAACGCTGAACGAAGAAATAAGCTAGTGTCAAGTGATTCATTTGTTAACATGAAAATATTTAGCGAGAACCTTGTAGCAATACCACGGAAAAAAAAAATTAGTTCTTGATAAACCAATTTATGTTGGTGCTGCTGTTCTTGATCCATCAAAGATGTTGATGTACGATTTTCATTACAATACAATGAAAAAGAAATATGGTGATCGAGCACAATTACTATTCATTAATACAGATAGCTTAGCGTATCAAGTTAAGACAAATGATATTTATTACGACATGAAAAAGAATAAAGAACTATTTGATCTATCAGATTACACAGTTTATTCTAAGTTTCATGATGATACAAATAAGAAAGACATTGGCAAGTTCAAAGACGAGACAAATTTTATTCCTATTTCAATATATATTGGATTCAGACCTAAAATGTATTGCTTGTTGTTGAGTAACGAAGGACAGAAGAAAACTGGAAAATGTGTCAAAGAATCTGTTCTCAAAAACAATGTTACTTATACTGATTATGAGAGAGCCGTGATAAGTGGCAATGTTGAAAAGTTGGAAAAGTATATTAACATTTTTTGTGTGTGGATAGAACGGAGAACAAACAGATGATGTTATAAAGGAATTTGATAAGCAGATCATGGAATTGAGTGAACGTGTAAACTAAATGACTGAGTTGTTGAGAGTAAAAACACAGAGAAACAAAAAAGATTGTGCCATAACCAGTCAACAAAAAGGTGCCCAAGTAGTAGTAATTCAAAAGGGGGTTTAGACCTAAATTCTCAGACAGATTTATAATCAGATGAATTTTCAGTTCAGATGGTAGATTCTAGTGAGTGATTTTAATTTTAATTTAGTTAATAATGTAAGTAAAAACTAATTTTGGCTTTTATTTTGATAAGTATAAAAAAAAATGAATTCTTTGGTTATCATCTCTGCAGAATGTATTTGAATCACAAAATGAACCAAAAATGATTGAAAATTTCTCAGAATATACTTGGTCTGACAGGGTGAGTCGAAATCCCCCTTTGGATTACTACTTTCATCATCATCAATTTCATCTATTTATACACGGTCCTGAATCCTACCGCCTTGCTATCTGAAATACGAAATTAATTGACATCATATAATTTAGGTGACGTAGTCTGATTATTACTTTCTGACTGTTTTAAGTGCAGCATCTGAGTAAGAAATTTAAAGCACAATGTATGTATATTTACATATTTGTGATTACAAGAAGGATGTTAATGCTTAAGTGAATAATATTAAACTAAATGATAACCTAGATAATATTGTACTGTACGAAATTATACCCAAACAATGATGTAATTTGAATCTTGCACCCAGTTTGCGTCTGTAAGGGAATTAGTACAGAAGACACAAAGGTACCGTACCTATTTCGGACGAACCCATTTAGGTACAGTTTCTATATAAATTGTTCCGCATCATGCTGAAACCTCATGAATGGTTTAGGATTATATTCCTACTTCTAAATCTTCATTTCAGTTGATAAATGTGTAGTTTTCTTTGATCTTGAAGGTCTGTGACGATAAACATATCCCTACTTTTGTCCATGCATATTGCTAAAGGACGTTCTGGCACTCCTGTAGTTATGATCTGGAGTACAGATCCATCAGGACTCAGATGATGTATATTGCTTGACTGGTATCCAATAACAAAGATGGTATTATCTCTGTCAACAAGAACTCCATATGGCCACTTAAGGTTACTAGGTTTGTAGGTGAACTGCTTCTTGCCTTCCATGTCAAAATACAGCAGTGTATGCATACTAGGTAAGGTGACGTACACTCTTGTCTTAGCTCTATTTATAGCTATGTAGTTGTAGGACCCGGATGGAGAGTCAAATTGTTGAGAAGACTTTACATCTCCTTCCATGCTGATTAGACTCCAGTAATACTTGTTATTACCACAATCACCGGTCACAACCATTTCCCTCTTCCCAGCAGCTGCTATTCCATAGCACTTCTGTTGATTTGTTATCTTTCTGACTGGACTGATGATGTCATCCCTGACTGACAGAATCTGAATTGCATTATCCTGGGGTATGGACACTGCTACCTCTTGATCATCCACCACACAAAGGCCTACTGGCCTCTCTGTCAGGGTGTAGCTTGTGATGAATTCATAGGAAGAGCTTAACATGATGCACCGACTATGGTTCCAATCAGCCAGCATCACTCTGTTTCCAGGGAGAAAGGTGACACCATAAATGAATGATTCAACAAGGTCAGGAAGCTTAACGCCAATTACATCAACTTTTTCAAACTGACAGTCTTTCGTTGCTTTCAACAAACCCGGTATCGTATGATTTTCTGATGTTATCTTAGTTAAAATTTTACCCAAAACTGAAGAGGAAAGCGACAAAACGGATTCAATTAGAGGAGAAAACTCAGTTCTATCGAAATCGTTTCATTATTCAAGCACTTTTCTCTCACACGCGTGTAATATAAGGACAATTGTAACGTCATCTTCTCTGTCATCAGAAACTTTTGCGGATCGCTCCGAACGTATTCACTGTCTCCATGAGAACGCGAGAATTCCTAACGGCATGCATCAGTGACAAACACTCGTGATTCTCTTTCTGTTTTCTTATGACTTTTTCTTTGTACATTTAGCTTCCTTCCGTCTTGATCCTCTCTTCAAGTATACCCAAAGCAGTATTGATTTTCCGTCTGACTTCTTCAATTTTAGTGGATAGGCCATTGAGTTGTGATTCAAGATGATTGATGTTTAGTTCGTTTAATTCCATACATTTCTGTAAATGACTCTCCACTTTCTTCAATTCATCCACGACATTCTCAGGTTTGATTTCTTGTAAACGAGAAGGGAGGTACCTCTTAAAATCAATAACACTGGAGCAGGTTTTATGCTTTCGAAATGAGCATGTACCACAACATGCCGCATTGTGATCTTTGCAGTAGAATTGTACATACTCGCTGTCATGTTCGGAACATGTAAAAGCTTCTGCAATTTTCATTATATTTCGTCGATTGCTTGATATTTCCTCCATGGTAATAATTGTATGATTTTTAGACAGTTTCTGTTTCCTATGAACCTTCAAGCAATCACCGCACATTGCTTCCTGGCATACTGCACAAAACCCTTCAGCCGTGACGGAGACACCCTCAAAGTTACAGGCGTCACATACGCGATCTACTTTCGATTTTGTTGGTAATATTGATTGTAAAACTGTGTCGGTAGGAAAGAGGGACGCCTATTTAGTGGTAGCTTCATTTCGTTTGAAAGGACTAGCTGTTTGTCTACATACCGGACATTGGATGTTTTCGAGTTTCTCATGCTTTGTAGCTTCCCTTGTAATGTAGGACTGTAGTCAACTCTGACAGTATGTGTGGGCACACGGTAGCTGTCGTGGTATGTTGAAGTGTCCCAAACATATCGGACATGTCGGCTCATCTTCACTCTGTTCTTTAGCTGTCGCCATTATGAACAATTAAGCATAGCATGCCCTATCCAGGAGACTGTGTATTTAGTTCTGCTTTTACGGGTCGAAATAACACGCCTCTTCTCGTAATGACGTTCGTGTTATTTCCTTGAGTTGATTGTGTAGGGTGGTGTAAAGATAGACTGCTTCACGTGTCACAGTCTTTTAAATAAATGAAAGGTTTAACCTATGACATATAGTTGAAACTTAAAAATGTGGGTAAAGGAAAGATAGCTATAGGTTGATGAATGTACAGAAATGTGTAGGGTGGTAAAGGAATATTCAGAAAGCAATGAATACTAAAGAACATATCCAAACAAAGCGTAACAAACTTGGAAGTCTCCATGAGCTGGTTTGGAAGGTACACAACTCCACCCAAAATAACGCTTAGGTTTCCATAATCCGGGGTTATATCCCTTCATACGCATTGCTGTTAATTGACGATGACTATGGGGTAACTGTAGAATAATTATTTTGTCACGACATTATGAACTTGACTGTTTAGGGGAGGATGTACGGGTAATTTTTTTAAAGGACATATGAAATATTTAGATGTTGATTTATCTCTTGGAAGAAGGCAAAATTCGGATTTTAAAAAGATTTAAAAGAATCATGGTATATTTATTCATTAGCAAATATGAATTTGTTTGGATATGTGTTCCTTGGTAGGACTGCTAATCATCCTACGATTTTCAGAAGCGGGCGTGTTTTCTCTCCAAATTTTACGTAATTCTCACGTGACTAAATGTTTTCTCGTTTGTTGGGTAAGTGTTTTATATTTGCTACCCATTTCTGGAATCTATCTTGCCCAGGTGTTGACATCCCACTCAAAGTTTCCCTGCCTATAATGAAGCTAGAAAACTGTAGGTTTAAGTTTCAACATTTCCAATCTTTATCAATAGACTCTGTAATTTCAACATGAAATCTTTCACAGTGTCAGCCGTAGTGAAAGTTTAAACGTCCCCCTTTAGCCACTTTGGGTCCTAGTATAATTGCGGTATATCACGATACATGTTGGTACGTTCAGTTAAACGTACAAATATTTCGCGATATCCATCTCTATGTGATATGTATATAGACTTGTATCATATTTGCTGGGGATTCCTGTATAGACAGACTTGTATCATTCTTGCTGGTTATTCCTATGTAGACAAACTTGTATCATGCGTGCTAATGATGTATACCTAATTGTTTCATACTTACTGGGGATTCCCGTGTATGCGGACCTGTATCATACGTGTTGGGGATTCCTGTGTACAAAGACTTTTATCATTCTTGCTTGAGATTCCTAAAACTTGTAAACAGTAATATAAATATACCACACATGTCATGTACTGGCTTAGGGAACAGTCATCATATATTTTGTTTTTTTTTTTTTTTAACATAAGTACATTCTCACACTAGGATTTATTTGCTGCCGCTCTATTTCGCTGACATTAATACCATAACTCAGTATATAGCTTCTGGTTTCCTGTATTTAAAAAAAAATGTCATCGACGTTGCTTTAAACCATAGTTCATTGGACAGAACAATTTCTAAAGAAAAAAAACATTAGAGATAATTTTTTGCTTTAAATAAACCTGAAATGAAAATGTATTTATAAAATAAACCTAAATATTTCACAGAACTTATAGCGATAATTAATAAAAGAAACAATTTTAAATAAATAAATAAATAAATAAATAAATAAATAATTTTATTGTGATGAGAATTGTAAAAATAAAAAGCATATAAAAATGTACAATTTATTTGTGAATTTAAGTGTTTGGCATCTGCTGAACCGTAAAGCAACCGACATGATCTTATTTTTCTCAGCAATAAAGTGCCTTGCCAGATGCACATCGAACCACAATCCTTGACAGACACACTTCAGGGATCGAACCAATATCCTTCTGGTTCCGATTCCACCTCACTAAACACTTTAACACTACCTTTTTTTAAAAATAAGTAAATTATTTCACTGGGATTTATTTGCACTCGCTCTCTATCGACAACATTAAAACCATTACAGTCTATTTAGGTTATTTGTTTCTGCATTTAAAAAAAAAAAATAAAAAATAAAAAATGTCGTTACAGTTCTTTCAAACCATGGCTCGCTGCACAAAACAGTTTTTGAAATGAATATTAGGGACTATGTTTTGCTTTAAATAAACTTGAAACGAAAATGTATTGTATACAAATATTGCTTAAAGTTCCATAAAATCTACAGAAATAGTTAATAAACTAAACAATTTTAATAAATAAATAAATAAATAAACAAATAAATAAATAAATAAAATGAATTGTGATGTGAAATGTAACAATACAAGAGTATCTGAAAAAGTACAATTTAATTGTGAATTTAAGTGTTTAGAAACTGCTAAGTCGAATCCCGTCAAGCAACCCTCAGCATCTTATATACCTCCAATAAAACCCATTCTAGCGAAGTTGTTTAGAAACTTCCAACAAACACAATCTGCAATGACAACAGCAAGTTTAAAGAAGTTGTACAAAACTGCTATAATAAATTCAAAGTCAGTATTTTGTTTACATATTGTAACTATAGCAATTTATCTCATATAGTTTAACAATATTTTTCTTCTTTTGCTGCAGATATCCTGTTTACTGACGTTTGTTCAGAGCAAGAGTTCGAAGCACATATTAGGTCATGCACCGTTAGAATGTCACCGAAGCAGACCGCATGACAAGGGAATTCAGCATGATTGCGAAGTGAAATCAGCACATTAGGTAAATAATTCGAGTTAGACAAAATGACACGTGACAGATGAACACAGGGTGTTATGTGGACATTGATTAGATACCATGGAGTTGGAAATGGTTAAGCAAAGATAGGTGTATGTTCATTGCCAAGCATGGCAACAGTCGACCTTTGTACTCCCAAATTTCGAGGAATGATACAAAAGTCACAAACACCATTTTGTCGGTGAAAGTAACAAACGCTGCTTTTAAGAATTTCATAGAAAGCATTCTGGCATGAAGATCTTTCATATTTGTCCAAACGATGCCTTATAAAACCTTTATACGACTTGTCACAACGGACTAATCTGAGCTTGCTCGGACCCTTCCTACCCATATTTTATAACAAGTGTTTCCAATTTAATTAAATTATACCAATCCCCCCCCCCCTCCATAAAATATTGCCACTATTACCAAAGCTAGAATAAGTTAACACGACTTCTCAGAAACCAATTGACAGAATTTGAGAATAAAGTATCCTAGCTTTGATGACTTTTAGTAGCATGAACCAATCATTTTTTTATTTGAAAGATAACTCAACCAAATTTTGCACACATGTAATGCTAGTAGAAAGAAGCATACAAAATTTATTTTATGAAAATATGTCCGAAATTGCATTTTTTATGATTTTTTTCAAACAACGTCAACTTAATACTTTTTTAGAATTAATTATTTTTGTGCCAAAAAGTGGTACCATACCCAGCATTTTTTTATTTGTAGAGATATCAAAACCAAATTTGACACATGCATAAAGATTGTTTATCTGTTTATTAAACACTATGTTTTTTTTTAAATTTGGACCAAAAATAGATTTTCTAGATTTTTTAAAATATAATTATAGCAATTTTTTAACAGCTTTTTTGCTTAGTTTGGCGCAAATGAGCTAGAGACACAAAATTGTAATATGGAGAGATAACCGCATAAATAACCACACAAATGTTGCTTCATAGACTTTTTGTGAAGGAACATTTTAATTTACAGGGTCTGCATTCAAAGAATGAGAAAACTATGACAAAATATTTGAACTTCATTGTTTCAAAATTTGCAAAATTAGTAGTTAACAATCCATTGAAAAAGCAAGCTGATATTGTTCAAGACATAAAAACAGTTTTCTCATTTACACTGTGTTTGTCTCCCTCTTATCTGACAAAAGTTGTCATTTCATACTAAGCATGCCATTATACAAGAAATACAACATTCAGTAAAACATGCAAATGGATTTTTGTCTATTTACAGCAGGATGCATAAGTAAGGCATTTTTCCTTCCAAAATACTAAATATGACAGCTAGCAACCATGCTAAATACTCTTTTAATTTAAATATATCCACACAGCAATGGTCAGAATGAAAGTTTCTTTTGACACCACTAGCGTAGGGCTGCCCGGGCCCCTGCTTTTAAAAAAAATAAACAGTAATGTCAGTGCGGAATGTTCACAATAATGTTGATTTGTGTCTTCTCATGCCACACTTTCATACAGAATACTGTGATTTTGTTTAACCTTTCATTCCCCCTGGAATATTCAACCAATCAAATGTTATTCGATGCTGAAACATAAAGTCAGTGTCCAAAACACCAAATGTCTTAGGCAGCTGCCATCTTTGAAATATCAACTTCCGGTTTCCATACACATGACTCCTCAGTTGAAATCAAAGTAAGTTCAAATACTTTACAGTAATTTCACATAAAATCCTTGAAGGAATATGTTATTCATTGATTGTGCTTCAGAGCTATGCTAAAATTAAATCTGTGCAGAAGCTCTTACTGTTGAAATCAAGATTCTGAAATTTTCAAAACAATCGGAATCCTCGATTCCAGCACGCTTTTGGATCTTAATGTGACTGCACTACAAGTTTAAGGCCAGTAAAAATGGACATGAAAGTGAGGCTGGTTTTTTTAGTGTGGTAGGAGTTGTGTCCTTTGTTGGTTCATGCTACTTTTAGTTCATTCAAAATAAAATAGCCTGTAGAAAGCTAATGTTTTATATACTTTCAGCCAGATCACTGACACTAAATGAAATGTATTGCGTCCTGTATGCAAATGACATTTATCTGCTATCAAGTATGGTGTCAATTACTAACACTGACACTAAATGAAATGTATTGCATCCTGTATGCAAATGAAATTGATCAGCCATCAAATATGGTGTCAGTTACTAAAAAAAGTAGGAAAAAAATGTTACATCTTGCTAATAACTGCTCAAGATAGTTCAAACAAATTTGAAGGATAGCATACTGGCTTGAAGGTCTTTCGGCTATAAATAATAGAACACCATTTAAAAACTTCTTTAAAATCCCAGTTATCAAATTTGACAGTGTCCTAGTTTGAAAGCCTTTCACATTGATATAAATTATGTAGATCCCTGATCAAATATGATGGTTGTTATTAAACATAGTGATATATTTGCATAACATAAGAAATGTTATTTAAATATATCACTGTGTTTAATAACTTAAATAAATAAATAAATGCTTAACAGTGGAGAATTTGACCAACTCATGAATGAAAGCATTGTGGCATAAAGGTCTTTATTTAACAAATGATGTAACATAGTGATATATTTGCATAACATAAGAAATGTTATTTAAATATATCACTGTGTTTAATAACTTAAATAAATAAATAAATGCTTAACAGTGGAGAATTTGACCAACTCATGAATGAAAGCATTGTGGCATAAAGGTCTTACAATATTTAACAAATGATGTTGATGTGCTGTCACATATTGATGAAGGTATTCAGACTGGATAAACCTTGGAATTATTTCTTTCACAACTGTGTGTTGGACTGCACTGTACTGGGACAAAGTTTCATTTAAAGCTTTTTACTGATCAAGACTTATTGGTCAGTTGTTCTTGCATTTTACTTTTAGGCAGATGTCAGCCAGGTGAGTGATCTCAGGCCACTTGGGCCTCCTGTTGCTAATCATTTCAAGGAGCTTTGTTTTCATCCACATATTAGTTGCAATGTTTCAATGGTGAGCAATACCAGACATGACTCTGAAGGGTTTGGGTTCAGGTTCAAATCATACCATCAGGTCACCCTGGGTCTGCAAAGGTAAGGCACTTTACTCCAATTTCTTTGACCCTAAATAAATGAAACCTAATTGAAATAGATCAAAATCAGATCTGGTGCATATATACCAATGGAGTTTGACCAGACCTTGTACTTAGTCGCATTTCACCAAGCAAGCTGATGGACAGAAGTGTGACATTGATTCCAAGGTCAAAGTTTGTGACTTAGTTTTCTGAAAAATATGGTTTGAGTTGAGACAGCCTTGATTCTGACCCTAGAAGATATTAAAGTTTTTGACTTCCAGTTTGATCTTTGGTATGATTTACACATGATAACACAAACAATAAAATCTGGTTGCTGGATTTGACAGATGATTACCTTGAATTAGTGCAGTTTTGTGGTCATAATTTTGAATTTTTAATTATTATTCCTATGTATGAAATAGTTTCAAAGTCAAAGGTCATGACTAAGGTATTTGTATTGTACATGTCTAGTGGACATCTTGGATCAAATTTTTTCTCAAGAACATTTGCAGGTTTCAATTTCATTGTTTGGAAAAATGTGGATGGAGGGAAGAAACTGACTTCTTCTGGATTCCTACTGATTTGAGGAAATGTAGGGGTGATAGCAGTAGAAAGTCAGTTTGTGTGGCGGTGGCACTCTTGCTTGGAAGATAAGGGCTTTTAGTTTTAAATGACTATGTTTTAAAATAATTTTACTGTGATGTTGTAATTTTAATTGCTACATTCAATATAATGTTCATTCTTATAAATACAACAAACTCTGCTTATAAGGATATCATATACGTAATAAAAATTTTATTGCTATGGTTCTAAGTAACATCGCAGAAAAGTGTGATGGTCTTATTTTTTCATGTTTATATTTTCTTCTTGAGACCCAGTACAAATTTATAACACATAGAAATATTTTGATTCTTATTTTATGTTTGAAATTAGCCATTAGCAGTTAGCCATGACTGATATTACCAGTTATTAGGCAGGATGAACAATTTGTTATCATGATGCATATTTTACAGTGTGCTTTGTTCCAGAAGAAAAACACATGCAGACATACATACATGCATACATTGTTACGTGTAGGCTCGTACAAGAGAAAAGAGTGAAACCAACAAGCTTGGTATAGTTTAACAAAATAATTTATTTTCCTAGAAAAAATGTAAAAATTGGAAACAGGACTTATGGTTTGTGAATATGATCCAAAATTTAAGCCTAAGATTGAAAAATACATGTTCTATTACTAAACAGCTCTAATTGAATCCGGGTTCGAATCTTGATGAAATTCCAGTATGGAGGCTATGACATTAGATGATGTCTGTACTGATGGTAACAGATCCTCGATTGAATCACAGTTTGTTTCGATATAGAACTCCACAATAAATTTCCTCTGAATTTCTTTCTCCGAGAACTTTTATAAATATAAAGCACTTGTTTAGTTTTCTAGAGAATAAATTATTAAATTCCAAAAACAAATGAACTTCAAATACAATCTGGCTTCAACAATATAAACACCTTGTACCTTCAAGGTGTGGACATATGACTGACTCAATCTACTAGAGAGCATCTGTTTAAAGCCACGATTTTAGATCACATGGTAGCTCACATGATAGGCTACGTGATTTACTAATTTGAACAGTGCAATAAAAAAAAGCCATTTATCATGTATGCAAGAATAGCCCTATCTAAGAATCAGATCTTCACGCTGGAAATATATTAAAAAGAGAGACTGTTTACAGTTCAGCTAACGTGCTGGCCGAAATGACCTTGGCAACAACCAATTGTCTTCACTCGATGTTTACAAAATCTGTGAACCAGAGTGAGCTAAAATAGTGCTGAAGAAATATTTTTACATTCTAAACAAACTGAATTTACTGGAAAAAATATCGAATCCCATGAAAATAATCATTACAATAAAATGTAATTAAACAAAAATAAATTTTTTTTTTTTTTAAACTAACACACAAGCAAATCTATCATATCTCTGTCTGTTTCTTTTTCCAAATATATCTTGTAAGTTATCTCAAATTTGTATCTTGTTCTGGTTCTTCTTCTCTTTTCTTTTCTTTCTGCTTTTTCTCTTTTATCAGTCTCTCTCTCTCTCTCTCTCTCTCTCTCTCTCTAAATATATACCATAATCCCACACCCTTTTCCCCACATACAGAATATGATTGGCTAACCATTACTAGCAGAAGGACAGCCCCCTTCCCCACAGATCATACCATAACTAAATGGTGCTGAAACATTAGGAATATGATGCAGTTACCTAGATTTTTCATGATATTGATCTAGGCATCCAGGTTTATCAAAGTCTTGGTTAAACCAAACAACCTGACCTGATAATGGTATGTTTTCCAATTTCACACACCAACTTCTTTTTTGGGGGAGGGGATGGAGCACCAGACAGATGCCTTCCCCCCTTTAATTACCCCAAAAAATAAAAGTGTTTTTATATATTTTTGTACCCCCTAAGGTCTGTTGTGATGTGCTTTTTATTAAAAAGGATTTTGTACAAATGATTTATTTATAGATATAATTTAGAATGGGGTAATTTTCCCTAGTGTGTGAACCCAGGCTATTTCTTCTATCTAAGGAGTTGTTCATCCGACCAGGGACTTCATTGTCTGAGGTGGAGTCCCTCCCCCTATGTTGTATAGTCATCTTTGCCAAGGATTGCCTAAGACCTGTGTTTGCTATGTGTACTTTTGCTTTATTGTTTGTATGCTATAGATGTTGTTGTAAGGACGGCTGTATATCAAATTTCAGCAAAGTTGTCTTTTTGTACTTCGTTATTAAAGAAAAATTTTAAAAAATTGAACAAATATTACATTTGATTAGAATATGGATTTTTTAATTTTCCTATCTTTCTTAATTTCCCTAGAATGAGTACCATCTATCTGTTCTGCAGAATTAAAGAACAGCCTATTTTTGATCCTACTTAAGACATGAAATGGTATCTCATTCCTTGGAGTATTTATTTAGATGTGCTTTGGCTACACCCTGTATAAGGATCCACATTATTTTTATTTGTAGCCATTATGCTGCTCCTTATCTGTGGGTATAGTCTTTGTGCTGCCTTGAGCGGCATATGCAAACATTTACAGGTCTAAAAAGGCCTACAATTAAATCAAAGAGTAAAAAATTCTGCTTGTGTTGGTTAGAGAAACCAGTGGGGTTAGTATTAGTACTTTGTTTCTGTATCCCCGTGTTTTTGTATTGTCTGTCCATTTATACTACATCTGGGATTTTCTAGAACTCCTCTCATGGGCCTTTCCACTTTGCATAGCGCCATGTGACATAGCCTCGTAGTATCTACACTCTATACTTTTACCAGAACGCAGTTCCCTGTGACCTGTCTGTATTTTGTTGTATACCAATTTTTTTTTTTTTAGTTTTTGTGGTTAGTGTCTTTTGTTTCTATTTTCTCCTTAGAAGTCCCATACCCTCTGCATGTGAGGAAAGAGCTCTGGCCTGCACACAGGCTGGAACTGCCCCTAAGCCGGCGGTCAACCATGTCCCATCCCACACAGTGGCTCTCTCAGGTCCTCCGTGGTACAGATTGGTATTTTTCCATTGTTTGTCTTTAAAATTATTTATTGTCTTGGCCTTGTTACTGAAACATTGTCTTTGTTATATAATTTGTAAATTGTAAGATCAATTTCTTATCATTTAGTCAATCTAAATATGACAGATTATCTCCCTTTTTGGCAAATTTTCATCTTTAGATTTCTTCTTTCCCCCCTTCTTGCTTCGCATTCTGCGAACATATGATATTTAGTAAAGTTGGGTTTCTGATTTGTTTTGTTAGTAGGTTATTTCTGTATATATCTGGGCAGTTCATTAGAGTGAATCCTAGCCACAGTATATACAAAGCCTCCCAAGCAAAGGTTGGATTCCTTTTAGGGTTCCTTTTTATTTTTTTCATCCTTTCAATCATATTTGCTCTTTTAATTATCCTGTGGTTAAGTATTCCTAAGCCTCCTATATATATGGCTGTATATAATGTCTCCTGTTTTAAATAGTGCATCTTTTTATACCAAATGTATAATTTCTTTGTCCAATTCCTTTAATTGTTTATTATCTAGATCTGTATATTTCATTATAAAATTAACATTGCTATACATATATGTTTTGGCCACTTGTGCCTGCTCCATTAAGCATAGTGGCATAATTGCCCACCTATCTATCTACTCTCTTATTTTTGTTTTCATACATTTATAGTTTTCTACATCTGTCTGATGACCGAAGGTTATCCCTGGGAGGGGGGGGAGTCCTTGGTGATTCCCTCACTAGTTTCCTATTTTGAGTATTTCCATCTTCTAATGATTAATTTTTGAGCCTGTGGCCTTTCCAAATTGTTCAAATTCTTTTCTTAAGTGTTGGAATGAATTTGCTTATTTGATAAAGTTTGTGCAATTGTCTGCATGTTGGAGCAACTTTATTTCATATTTTAGATTGAGGATTCAAATTCCCTCAATATTTTGGTAATTCCTAATTTTACGACTTAAAATTTCAATTGCTATTATGTGTAATAGCATCAATAGTGAGCATCCCTGCCTCACCACTCTTTGTATTTCAAATTCTTACATTTTTGCCTTGTTTACCTGTACTATAGAGGATATTCCATTGTGCAGGATTTTGATCCATTTTTGGAAATTTTTTCCACAGCCAAATTTTTCCAGAACCTTCTGCACATAATTGTGTTCAATTCTATCCAATGCTTTCTCCTGGTCAAAGAGGACCATGGCCCTCTTTTGTCCTGTTATCTGGAAGTTATTGTTTTTATATTTAGGATATTATTCTGTATATTTCTACCAGTCTCTCCACAGCTTTTGTTATTGTTAATTATTTTTCCCATTCCACTTTTTATTCTATTTGACAGGATTTTTCTTAGTAATTTATAGCCACTATTTAAAAGAGAAATTGGCCTCCAATTTTTCATTTCTTCTCTGTTCCCTTTTCCTTTATAGATAATTGTAATTAAAGATAATTGTAATTATAGATAATTGTAATTATATATAATTGTGATTAACCCCTCCCTCATCGTTTTAGTCACTTGGCCCTTACCCATGAAAATAAAATATTATTGTATCGCAATTCCAGTATCAGCATAAGTTCATTTTGAAATTTTAAGTAGAACTCCACCGTTACGCCATCCATCCCAGGTGATTTTCCTTTGGTCATTGATGAGAAAGCTTTATTTATTTCTTCTTTTGAGAGAAATCATCACACATGTTCTTGTATTCTGACGAGATCATCTCGCATTCTACTCCCTGTAGGTATTCTTCTATTTTGATATTTTCTATATTTTGAATAGTATATAAATCTTTGTAATAATTTTTTATGTATTATGAACTTTCTTTTTTTTCTGTATATATCTTATCTCCCTCTATTAATTTTTCATGGGTCTTTTCTCCTCCTTTTCTTAATTCTTCCCTATTGTATAACCTTTCTGCTCTTTTGTATAATTTTGTAAATTTCCCTGCCCTAATTTCTCTGCCTTGATTTTCTTAATCTACTGTTTTTTTTTTAATATCTAAGTTTTGCCTCTTCTTTCATTTCTCCAGATTGTAATCTTTCTATTAGTTGTTTAAGTTCATGTTTTTCTAGTTTCAATTTTTCCTTTCTTATTTGACTGAATTTTATGATTATTATTTTGATTTCTTGTTTTAGTTGGTCCCACTCTGTTCTTATGTCTATATGTCCTTGATTTGTGAAAGTCTCTAATTTCTTTTTAATTATGTGTTGGTACTCCTCCTCATCTAGTATTTTATTGTTTATTTCCATTTTCCAGTCCCCCATTTTTTTCTTTTCTATTCTTACTTCTATATCAATAATTTTGTTGTTCGATATTTAGTGTTCTGTTATATTACAATCTGTTATTTGTATAGAGGTTAGATGCGTAATACCTATCTAGTCTACTAGCTTCCTCTTCCCCATACTCCTTTTGAATGCATTATATAATTTATTCTCTTTAAAATCTTGGTTCATTGTTTCTCTTAAGAGATTGTCATTTGAAATTCTGATTTCCTATCAGTGTCATCCCCAATCCAATTGAAATCTCCTCCTGTTATAAAAAGTTGTTCATTGTGTACCCCTGAATATGAGCTTTAGATTTTCAGCAAAAATTTTGTGTTGATTCTTTTGTGCCGGAAAATATATGTTCATTAAATTCCAATCCTTTATTTGTATGTGTAATATTCTCCCCTTTGAACAATCTGTTACCTGAATGTTTTCCCTATGTTATATTTCTATTATTTTTAATTATTGTTGCTACTCCTGCTCTTTTATTTATCACTTTTGATTATTACTGCATTAAACTTCTCTTTGTATATTGTCCTAATTTCTTGTAAGATTGTTTTGTGTTTCCTGCAGGAATATTATATCATATATTTGTGTTACCTCATACAGTTGTTTTCATATTTTCATTACTTATTCCATTTATATTAGTGGAAACTATCCTACTTTTGGACTCCATTTGTGTGTGTGTGTGTGTGTGTGTGTGTGTGTTTGTGTTTGTATGTTAGTTTGAATTTTCTCTTGCTCCAGCCATGGCTGGAGCTTCTTGCTCAATTTTGTCTTTGTTTGAGTAAGAAAATGTGTTATTTTCTAGATTGTTTACATCCAGATTTGAGCTTTCTGTTATTATTTCCCCAGATTCTATAGATCTGCTTATGCATTGTCCTTCACTTGTCTGTCTTTTTTCTGTGTCATTTGTCATCTAGTCGGTGAAGTTTTCTGAGTCTGTTGTCAGTTTAGAGTTACTACTTGAATTATCCGTTTTCTTTGTTCCTTTTGGTCTGTTTTTTTTATAACTTAGTTTAGTGATTTTTTTTATGGGAGAATTACCGTTTTGGGATTATTTTTTTTTCTCTCTCAAGGTAATTAGGTCTTTGGATTCTTAAGATGTTGCCGAGGATTTTTTCCACTTTCTATCTTAGTGTTTTTTGGATTTGTTTGCTGATGATGTTAGTGGTTTAATCCCGCTTAGGACAGGTATATCTAGTGTTGATGTTAGGTATATCAGGTATATCTAGTGTTAATGTTAGGTATATCAGGTATATCTAGTGTTAATGTTAGGTATATCAGGTATATCTAGTGTTAATGTTAGGTATATCAGGTATATCTAGTGTTGATGTTAGGTATATCAGGTATATCTAGTGTTGATGTTAGGTATATCAGGTATATCTAGTGTTGATGTTAGGTATATCAGGTATATCTAGTGTTAATGTTAGGTATATCTTCCTCTTCCGTAGAAGAGCCATCTTTACTATTAGATCCAGTAACATGTAAAATTTATTTAATTTAACTTAGTATGTTTTCCTCTTCAGTTTCTGGGTTAGTTTCCTTTGTTTGTTTTTTTTTTAGTTTTCCTTTTAAAATCCTCCCATTCATACACTGCCCCTATTGTGGAGTGTTTTTCTTTCTCTAGGTCTGGTGCCTGTATGCTGTACATTTCTTAACCTTTTGGCATTTTTTGATTGTCATTTTTTGTTTGGTTATTTTCAGTTTGGGTCGAATTAGGTGTCTGCATCTGTTCCTGATTTTGTAAGGGTTGGCTATTTTCTTTCCAACTTTGTTCTGATAAGTTATCGATTTCAACCTACCTAGCTTCATGTGCCCTTCCTGTTTCTTCTTCCGGGACATTTATGAAGTTGTTTGCCACCTGTCTAGCTTCCTCTGCCCCTACTGTTTCTTCTTCCTCCGACTTTGTTCTAATAGGTTATCAATTTCAACCTGCCTAGCTTCTTGTGCCCTTGCTGTTTTTTCTTCCAGGACATTTATGAAGTTGTTTGCCACCTTACTAGCATAAGTGGCCGTTGCAGGTTGATTTTTGCAGTCTTTCGGACTATGTCCCAGCTGCTTGCAACTTGGGCACAGGTGATCTTGCTCACATCCTCTGTACCTTGTCTTGAGTAAGAAACTCATGACATAGAACAAGGTGGGGATGTGTTTGGCTTGTTCGTTTATGACCATTATTATTCTTTTTCCTGTCTTAACATTCCTATATCCCCACACTGTTGCCATTCTGCTGGATTTACCTTTGATCGTCAGCTTTTTTGTCTATTTTGTTCTCTATTTCCTTACTATTTATCTCTAAGGGAATGTCAGAGACATATATCATACCAACTTCTGGCTAATTAGAACCCTAATATTGGCACTGCTATTCTTGTATTTCCTGTCCAATCAAACTTGTATAGTTTTAACTTTTTCACACACTAAAATTCCCTTTAGTCATAATAACTAACAAGTCATGCATCCCATTTACCCCACCTATAACCCTAACTTCATTTCAGATGATATTTCTATGATTTTTGTATAGTTACAAGGCCAACGTTTAATATCTTGATTACATTATATGGTGTTATTCAAAGGTTTATCATCATCACCAGGTGCCAAGGTTTTACACATAGAGTCAATTCAAAGTTTTGACATGTGGTCCATGATATGACATCAGCCAGTCTGATTTTGACATCTGATTGGTTTGTGATTTAACATCAGCCAATTAGTACATGATGTCTGAATTTTGAGGGATTTGATAACAACCATTCAAAGTCTGTCATCTGATTTGTCAGTGAATTGACATCAATCAGCCATTCAATTTCAGCAACTGAGTGGTCGGTGATCTGACATTAGACTATCA